>JAXDDW010000086.1:0-62500 GCA_034670385.1 Hoplostethus mediterraneus | reverse complement strand
TGGATGGATGGATAGATAGATAGATAGATAGATAGATAGATGGATAGATGGATAGATGGATAGATAGATAGATAGATAGATAGATAGATAGATAATCCCTGCTGATGCCACACACTGCATATACATTCTTGTATTCCTGAGAAATAGTTAGTTAGTTATAGTTACTGAGTTAGTTTCATAGTTACTAGTGTGGGTGTGTCTGTGCCCTCACTGGGTGGTCTGTGTCTCCCAGCTAGCTGGTAACAGGAGAGGGGTTGTTATGCCTATAGAGGCTCCCAAGCACCCTGCTCTCACCCAGATACCCCCTAACCTCTCATCCCAGGGAGGCGGTCTGGAATACAAACATATAGTCCAACCTAATGGGATCAAGGTGATATTTTTTAGTGTAGCCTCATCTAATTTTGATTCCACATGAGATGAACACATCAAAAATTGAAAATCTCATATTTACACATATTTTGAGGTGGAATTCCTAGTATTCTCTTCCATTCTGCATTAAGGATTTGAACTCACAATCATTATGGAGATACTGCCTCCATCCATATTTGCCTGTTGTGTACACAAATACTTTCTGTGCCCTCCAAGACGTGGCAGGCTACTTAGCCGCTGGTAAATGAATTTAACACAACAGCGTCCTCTACTGTTTGGCAGAGGGACACTGGTCATTAGTGTAGAGAAACGGAACAACAGCATAATGAGTTACCTTTTTGGAAGTTCATAAATGAGAACTACGATGTGGATGAGGACAGTAACATATATGTTGAACTTAATAGAACTCATGGCAATAATTGTCACTTAATAGATTCCCGCCGTCCCTGCAGCATGACTCACTGATACACACTCAAGCATTATAAATCCCAACTATCATTAATCAGTTGTCAGTTATCAGTACAGAAGGTAGAAGTATTCAAATCATGTAGTTTTCTCTCTTTTCTCAAACATTTGAATGAATATAAATTATTTGTCAACTCTTTGTGAGGCACAGTTACGTCCTCATGCAGCTACTGACTGTACTGGTGATGTGACGGCAGCAGCTCCTCAGAAACAGAAGTATGGGCTTCAAGTGACTGTGTGCATGTGTGTGTGACACTGAGACAGAGAGAGAATGAATGAGTGTTTTTTGGAAGTGGAATGAAAACAAATGAATATGTAATATAATATATTTATTTAATTAATATAAATAATTATTTATCAAAATACAAAAAGCTCAACAGTAGGGCCAGCCTTCTACAAGACAAAATATATATATAAATACATGTAATAAATAAGCAGTTTAACAGTTATTAAGTTATTATTAAGTTTAAGTTATTTTCAAATTGTATGTCCCTAGCACAAACAGTCTTTTAAAAGTCAATCAAAAATATATTATATATAATATATTATATACATTTGATAAACAACCATACATCTTGACATGTTACAGTAAATCCCCATTTTGAAAGGCAGTTTCACAGATTCACAAACAAGCCACATCTCAACCAACACACACTCTATGCTGGACACTGTGCAAAAGTATTTTCACTCATATAGTTTAATAGCTGCTACTCTATGCACATTGAAGCCAAAATGGCAACAATCCACTGCACATACTTGCATACGTATAAAATGTAGCTGCCAAATCTGCCTTTAAAAGAATAAGCCTCTCAAACTGCTGCTTTCCTCTCAGCATCATTTTGTGGGATACATGACTCCCGCTGTATAGGCAGGCAGCCCCGTGTTCTTTGAGATCCAGTTGTTGTAGTTGGTGATGCGTGTGTAAACCCCTGGCTTGTTCCTCCGGGCACAGCCTTCACCCCAGCTCACCACCCCGAACACAAACATCCGCCCTGAAGCTTCACACACCAAGGGGCCACCAGAATCACCCTGTGAGGAGAGGGCAGAAACACTTAGAATAAAGTGGTATTATAAAGTATTATAAAGCCTCTGAAACAGCATTTACACTATCATGGGACATTATAACGCTCCACTGAAACCCATACTAGCATACTACCCATTAAGGCAGGGTGACCCACTGCACTGATTCAGTGGTAGGGGAAACTTTGGGATGCATTACTGCCTTTATAATAACACTAACCTTTATTTATACAGCATTTATTTAAAAACTGCTTCACAACCAAGAACAACAAAGAAATAACGAGATAAAAGCCCAAAAATCGGCAATCCGGCATATCGGTCTGAACCTAGATACTCACACACAGATTCATAAATACACTTATTCGCTCACCCCGCAGGCATCGGTGCTCCAGTCAGAGCTTCCAGCACAGAACATGTTCTGGGTGATGCGGTCTCCATAGTAAGGTTTGCTTTCACAGGTGCTCTGGGAGAGCAGCGCCACCGTCGCCTGCTTCAAGTGCTGTGAATACCTCCCTAGCCCTAGAGGACACAGTTTGGATTGTCAGTGGTTGGGGAGGGCTAAGAAATCAGTCACTGGTCTGTAAATGAACATGGTGGGGGGAGAGACAGGGCAGTGGGTAAAGGTTAAAGGTCTTATTATACGTACCATAGCGCTCCAGGCCGGATCCTGCGATAGTGCATTCAACTCCTGGAGGAAGCATAGTGAGAGGCGGGGGAAGACAAACTGTCCGCACAGACGCTGTCCGCACCGCACACTGGCCATCGCTGCTCTTGATCTTCAACAGTGCTGAAATGGATACGCAAACACACACACAGTAATGAGTCCAGCTCCTCTTGCAATCTGAGTTTACACAATGTAAGTAGACATTACAGACATCGCTCACTCACTCACTCACTCGCTCACTCGCTCGCTACACACCTATGTCGTTATTGTAGTCGCGCGAGTCTTCGTATTGTGGGTGTACGATCAGTTGTTCCACAGTGAACTTCTGCTCCCGGTCCACGTCAGTATTAAAGATGGAACTTTTCCCCAGATATACAGACAGATGTCGCGCCTGGACGATGCCACTGAAGGGAAAAAAAAGCACACATATTTAATAAGCACGCAGGAGTTCATAAACATTCAAACACACAGTATGCACCAAATGAAACACACTCCAATGAGACCTATTACCATTATAGTATCTGAATTGCAATGGGGGGGAAGTGTGCATGTGTGTCTGTGTGTGTGTGTGTGTGTTAGGCTTGCATTTGCGTCTCACCCTTCACGAAAACAGTGTGCAGCAGTGAGGACCCAACAAGGTGCGATTAGAGAGCCTCCACACAGGAAGGCGTTGCGCTTCTGGAAGATGGCTGCCACCCATGGCTGGGACTCTATGGTTGTGGCAGCTCCGCCCACTATCTTATTCTGCTTCTGCTCTATCCTCTCACCGCATGTCAGCTCTACAGGGACACAAAAGCAGAGTCAGTGAGACTTGACTCAGAGTCTGGCTGACAGGACTGTGTAGGGAATAGAAATGAAGGAATTGTAGATCCCCAACAACCCGCAGGCAAGTCATTCATCTGGGATGAATGACTCAGAAGGTAGTTCATCTGGGAAAATACAGTAATTAAGAACAGTGAACTTACCTGTATCCACAGCTGGTGTGACAGTAGGTTTTACTGTTGAAACGGGACCTGGATTGAAGCAAAATCTAGTTAATCTACCAGTACTGAAATGTTTAATTATGAAATCAAGGAATAAGTCAATGATTTTTAAATCACCTGTCTCACATCTTGGAATGTCACAGAACTCTCTAACGATCCTCCTTCCTCTTCGGACACGGCACCACGGCATCAAGCTCTGGTCAGGATTCCTAACAATCAAACGCAACCGTTTAAAATACATACATGCACATGATGCTTTCCCCCCAAACACTTCTCACACAAGGTGCAAGGTATGTGTGCGGTTTTGACGGTATACCTGCAGTAACTGTGATGGCCCAGTCCCAATGAGGCTCCGTTTGTGTGTTTGAACTTGGACCAGTAAAGACACCTGTGTCCACGCGCCGATACAGAAACAGAGCCCCTGTAATTGGCCCCATACTCAGACAGACACAACTCCTCTGGTCGCACTGCACGGACATAAGCAGAATAATATAGTCGGTCACAAACAGCAAATACTTACATACAGGATCTGTGTGCAATATAAAGCAAATCAGTTACTGTATAATTGGATCCTCAATCCAAATGCGCCTTACCTCTTTGGGTGTCCTGGGGTGGCTGTGAGAATTTTGTCCTGGTCCAGCTCCTTGTAAAAACCTGAGAGAACAGACAAACTTGCTCAGACAGATTTGTCAACCTTATTGTGTCTCACCCACTGGGACGTGAAGTAAGAATCCCACTACTGAAATCCAATATAACTTACTGCATCAATACAGATTGCCGCGAGCGCTAGAATGACTAACAGCTTCATGTTCACTTCTGGTTCCTCTTCTCCTTCCTTACTTCTCTCTTCTGCCTGTAGACAACAATTGGAAATGGGAAATAACACATCGGCACGGCTTGGAAAACGAATTGAAAGCATCCTCTTCCCTTTTATGGAGTTTATTTTCACACAAGCATACTAGCAGGCTGACAGACTGACGGACACACATCCATCCAGGAATAGAAACATGTGTGACTGTCATGTGGTTCACTTTGTCTGGGTTTACATGTGACCATCTACACAGCGTTGCATTTGCGTTCATTGTATGCATACAGTCATTGCAAAACCAAAACAGTGATGTGCGGGTTGCAAATGTGAGAGCAACAGATAAAGGATGCTCACTGTGCTCGTACTGTACTATAAACACTCTGCCATCATATGTACAGTGAGTGCAGTATCAACGTGGGCTTGTTGATTACTGCAAAGCATGTATCACATTTGCTCTGTATCATCACACTATTATTTACACTTCATTATTTCAGTGGGACACAGTATCAGTAGGGTGGTGACAACAAAAGCAATGGTTATATGGTTGAAACTTTATTTAATATGCACGGTTTTCTGGAACCAAATACTTTTGTATCAAATTTATTAAATGCAATGTTTTTTTCATAATAAAAAAAAAGAGGATCAAAATCAAATCTCATTTGCTTGTTGTCAATAACAAAATAGATTGCAAGAAACATCTTTAAGACCCCTTACATTATATCACAACTTGAAGGGTTCATCTGTAAGCATGCAACCCAAGAGCATCCAGAAAACAGATCTGCTTACCTTACAGCCCAAAACCCGAGATCCCGATGGAAGTCTTTTGAGTCCTGATGGATGTTTTTCTGTAGAGGTGATTCTTGGCTGTTCTTCTTATTCTCTGGAATTTGTATCTATTGTGGATCAAGCTGAATAATCCTGTCGGAGGATTTTGTGCCACTCTGTTGTTCTCTCCCTTTGTATGATTAGCTCAAGTGTTGCAGTGCTGATTCTCTTGGTCTGGCCGTCCTCCCGTCCCCTATAAAAACACTGTAGGTGGGAGGGGTTTAAGACAAAATGTGTCAGAACATCAGTCATCATGCATGAGTGGTCAGCAAATCATAAACCAAAGAATATGTCATGTCCTCTGACACATACACAACACCCCCACCCACATTCACAACTGCAATGCAATGCGCCGCATACATTAAATTGTCCAAATATGGTTATGAAATCTGATGCAATTTATTGTGCCGATAATCCAAAAGGTAAAAGGATTGTTAAAGATTCATATATTGAATCATTCATCTCAAGTCAATTTATTTCAAAACTTTATTGTTCCATAATTTGCACAGGGTTTGCAATAAAAAATACACAATAAAGATGCCTACAGAAAACACTAAGCTCACATCGTACAACATATGGACCAATGCCCGTTGAAAAAATCAAACAAAAACAAACAAATCAAACAAAAAATCTAAAAAAAATCAAGTGAGTCAATAGCTTGACATCAGTCATTGCAAAAGGCATTAGACGTTACAACATTTCATGTGAAAATGAATCACTGTAACTGCAGTGGGAATATATGATTCCCTTTTACACTAATACTACTACTCTATTTGTTTTATTGTAGTGGATGATATTTTCTCTTTCTGTCCCTCTCATTTTCTCTCTCCCTCTTTGTCTGCAAATTTGTGTTTGAGTGAAGAAAAACTTAACAGGTAAAGCTCACTTTACAAGACACAGCTACAATATTGCACATTTCATCATGAAATCGTGCTCTTTCATCTGGTAAAGTCCAGTCGAAACCTTTCCTGTATTGCAATGCCATTCTGCTGTTATGACACAAGTACGTTTCTTGGAGAAATGCTGTAACAGTGACAGTTTACAGTGAATAAGCTCATGGATTCAGCAATAGGTATCAGTTATTACATGTTAGAAACCCATAGTGAGCCAGACACTTCCTCATTGGCAGAAAAGCAATTACATTTAAAAGATAGGTGGCACTATAATTTAGAAGCACATTCCTTAAGTAAATTCCTTAACTGCAATATACGTGAATCAGGTAAGGAAAGATTGAACAGACAGTAATGTAAACGCTGAGTATTACAACTTCCTCCGAAACAATAAACATGATCATCAAGCTCCTGTGTGTAACATCAATGGTATTTCTAGACTGATGATTTCAGTCTAGAAAACCATAAATGTGACTTCCTCGTTAACAAAGAAACAGAAAAAACTGTGTCACTTCCTCCTCTCTGAAGGGGGGATAACCAGACTTGCTGCTACCGCAAGGCCTTAAGGGGGTGGAGAACAGTCTTTGCCAAGATAAAAAGTCAAAACACATTTGTGCATAGCCAACTTATGTAGCATCACAAAAAATAACAACATGCATTCATGTATTAATTCACTGACTGAGGTAACATTTTCTGTGATTGAAGTCATACACGTACACATGTTTTTACCAGTTGAGCAAGAGCACACTAAACAAGAGCAACTGTTTGGGAGCTGGAGTGGGTGAGACAGAAAGGCCCCCCGTTTTGATTTTTGTTTCATCTTGACTCAATTCTTCTCCATCCTGTCTTACCAGTGGTGGAATGACTTTTCAAGTCCAGGCAGTACAGAAATAACTCCCCATCTTTCATCATAGGACATAAATGTATTTTTTTTCCTCTGTGAGGGTACAAGCCTGGGGGATGTTGTGTAACCATTTATTGTTTTCACACAGGGCTGTTTTTGTAAGGGCTGTACAAAAAAAAGTGATCTCTACAAGAAGTCCATCACATCGTCTGAATTCTGTCCCCTCACCCATATTTTCCTCCTCTACTTCCTCTAATATGCTCTTATGAAGTGAACAAATCCCCTCTACCTATCTCCTTCGCTTTCAACTCTCATTTCTTTTTTTCAACTCTCATTTCTCGTTATTTTTTTAACTCATAACTCACTAACTCATTTTTATCTTCCTAGGATCACTGATTGCTGATTCTAGGATCACAGGAATCTTGTTGGGGCAGTGCCTCACTATTAGCTGTTTGTAATGTTGATGATCTGGGAATTGAAGTTTGTTGCACTACTGTTGCACTCACTCCAAGTTGCTCTGGAAAACACCATCAGCTAAACAACTAAAATATTGTCAAACCTCCTGCTATCTGACACGTACTCCTCCCTCACACGTTTTCTGTGTCACCTATGTGGTGTGACAGTGTTTATCTGGTATGGTGATCAAACTTGCCACAGTGCCACAATATGAGGAAGCAATCACACACAGACACACAGACACACACACACACAGACACACACACACACACACACGTGGTTCCCCTGAAACATCAGTCTACCACAAAACACGTTGGGTTAAAACTGCCCCTACATTTCCACATTCAGTGGGAGTTCGTGGCAAATGCTGACATCAATGTAGAAAAGAATAAGGAAGGAACTGAAAGATAGACGCCTACCAGGAGATGTCATAATCCATATTTTTAGTATTTGAAATAAAAATAGACTCCCCCCTCAGACAACCTGCTATATTGAGTTATGTAGGCAGCCAGACATTTCTCAGACCTCCTCAATCCACCATCTAGAGCCTCATCCTTAGATATACACCATTCAAACAGCTGGAATGGAAACTACCTGGCAGAATAGAAAGCCAGCAGATTTGAGGACAGTGTCGCAGTAAATGTGACACTACTACTATACCTACTGCTACTATTACTACTGCCACAATTACTTACTACTATTATCACCACTACTATTGCTATTATTACTATGACTACTATTACTACTACTACCACCACTACTATACCATACTAGTACTACTACACTAAACATAGTACTACTACTAACCTTCCTAGTGGTGTGGTGGTGTAGATCTAAGCACGAGGAATTAAACATTTGCCTCTGGGTTTAAGGGGATCGTTGAGATTCCCTGATTGTTGGCGGACCTATGGACACATATTTGGGGCCCTTGAGCATTTCCCACTACCCCTGCGCTGTAATAGGAAATAAAAAGAGATAATAAAATATCATAAAGTGTGATACGGTCATTATAAACTGACTACTGAGAACGGTACCAGCACAGGAGCAACCAGGGCAGTGCTGAGGGGAGCGGTGGTGGATGGCTGCTACTTACCTGCCCGATGGCTCCCTCTGGTGTCCATAACACCGACCGACAGCTTACCCGGCCCCACACCTGTTCCCTATTCCCCTGATTACCCTTCTCGCAAGTGGAAACAGCAGCATACATTTTTTTGAGTGGGCAAGTGAGCAACAGTCCGCACCAAAGAAAAGATTTATTAAAGATACTGAGGGCCGCAGGAGAAGGGCAAGAGCTGAAGCCAGTGAAGAAAAACTGAATGACGCTTTCCAGACGGTTTTTACTTTTGTCATTTGGGCCTTCAAAGCCTCCTCCAACGCGGACTGGACGCTTTGTTTCCCTTTCCTTCTCTTTCCTGAGCATTGCTCTGCCCAAAGACACTCTTGGTGTTTGTGTCATTTTATGCTGCCATCCTCCTCACAACCCTGTCTGTACCATTCAGCATGCGCACTATAGTGACTTCCCGCCATGTATGTGACATGAATATCGCACCATCTAGTTAACAAGCGAAGACTTTTTCATAGGGAGTCTTGAAAATGTAACTATTGCAGCAGAACGAAGCCTTTGGTAACCATTTAGTGTTACATTATTGTGGAAATTAAATTGGTACTTTGAGGTTAACTTGACATTTCCTTGGGCGTGTGTACGACGGGAAATCCCCCAGTACAGGGCGGACTCGCACAGAAAAGCCGCTACTTCCCATACCATGCGGCTAGGTTATGGTCGGTGGACTCCACACAGGAAGTTGCCCATCCCAATGCTATATTGGATGTTGCGACTACGCACTGCGCAGAACAAATGTCTGGCTGTCAGTTTATACTTTCACTTTGTGCAGAGTGTTTTTGCTGGATCTCGTAGCGCCGACGAGACTTACATCTATCATCTATCGGATTTAAAGACGTATTTGATGGATTACGAAGGGTGAAAGGTTTGCTTCGCCTGTTTCTTCGTACTGAGAATGAGAACAGAAGCCAGCAAGAGCAACGGACTATAAACAACATGGATATCTTCGAGACTATGCTCTGACAACACACATTGTCATCCAGCAACTCTGACCTCCTCATCTTGTTGTGAGTTGTGAGATATGTGTTTCTGGAGGGGTATGATGCTTTTAATAGGCTTGTTGTGCAACTAACGTGCGTAAGTGTTTCTGTCTGTGCACAATCAGTGGCTCGTCATAGCGGGACATGAAGCCAGAAAGTCACTGAAATACCCCCAGGACAACAAAGTTTCCAGGCCTTTTTCATGTCAAGAACCCCCCAAATAAATTCACATTAGGCAATGGACCCTAATTTGAGCTGAATTTCGCAGGGTATCCGCGGGGCTGAAAAGTCTTTAAATAAATTATTTAAGGCCTTATATAGTATTAAAATGTCTTCAATCCAGTTATTAGGTCTTGTTTTTTCACCATGCATTTCACAGGTTTCTTAGTGCTGCATGTCCACTCCACTTAGATTAATCCAGAACACATATCCAGTACAATATGCAAAAGGTGTTTTGTTTTGTTTTACCAAGCATAATTGTACTTCATGTCCTTGAAGTCTTAAAGTCTTGCATTTTGCATTTTGAAATTTGCAGATTCCCTGTTATTTTCTAAGGAACCTATTGTGAAATATAACATTTTCTAAAATGATCACTGCCTATACTGCAGGCAGGGAAGGTACCAGTGGAGACAGTGAAACCTTGTATGACCCCCCTCCCTCCCTGTCCTAGGGTGAAGTCACCAACAGGCTAGCTCTGTTGCCCAGTTTGCCCAGAACACCACACACTATGGAGAGCCAGCTGAGAGCCACACTCAGACAGAGCCAGCTGTGTGGCTCTTGGGAGTTGAAGGAGAGACTTGGGATAGGGGGTTTTGGACATGTCTACCTGTACCAACACCTCGTAAGTTCCTAACCCCTGTCCATATATTTGGCAGCACATGAAGTCGAGGCCCTGGACCTGCCTTTGACTTTGTCTTATTTGTTGTCTGTGTTTGGAGCAGGAGACTGGAGAGAAGATCGCTGTGAAACTGTGCCGCCTGGAGCTGAACTCCAAGAACAGAGATCGCTGGAGCAGAGAGATACAGATCATGAAGAAGTGAGTGCAGACGATCTGCTCGTGTTCACTCAGTGGCCTGCTAGCAAATCTAATTCTATATACAGCGATTTGATACAGCAACTTCTATATACAGCAACTTCCTTCCTTTTGAAACTTCATTGTATCGTTGACCTTCTTCCTGTCACAGACTGAGCCATGTGAATGTAGTTCGAGCCAGAGACGTTCCAGAGGAGATGAGTGCCATTGCTTTGAATGACCTACCTCTGCTGGCCATGGAATACTGCTCCAGAGGAGACCTACGCAAGGTACCGGGTGACAAGACGAGATCTGACAACTGTAGGGATGGGTCAATACTGCAGGTTAAATAGGACTCTTTCAGAATTACCTAAAATAATGTCTTTTTATACATTGCAGCGTTACGCTTTTTCTTTCTCTGTACCTTCTCATTTAGATGTTGAATAAACCAGAAAATTGTTGTGGACTAAAGGAGAGTGAAGTCCTCTCGCTGCTCAGTGACATTGGTAAGATTTTTCATTTGTTAAAAAATGATGCCGTTGTGTAATAACATGTTGATGCATAAGGTAATGTAATTGCCACATGTCTAAATATACACAGGTTCTGGTATCCAGTATCTCCATGAAAATAAGATTATCCACAGAGACTTGAAGCCAGAGAACATAGTACTACAGGAGATCAGTGGAAAGGTGAACTAAACAATGCAGTCTCTTTCATCTACCTTTTCCTCAATTATGTGGTTCTTCTTGCTGAGCCCTCATTCTGCACACACCTTTTTCCTCCAGCTTGTCCATAAAATCATAGATCTGGGTTATGCCAAAGACCTAGACCAGGGCAGTCTCTGTACATCCTTTGTTGGAACTCTCCAGTATCTGGTAAGTGTTGTATTAGTATTACACTTCAGTGCACACCTTAAGAAAAGAAAGCATTCAAAAGAAAGCTATGCAGGCCTTTGCAGAAAAAACAGCCATTTATTCCGGCTTTCAGTAAATGTCTGTTTTGTTTGGAAGTGCCTTCGTATGTTTCTTTTGAAAATTAGATATTAAGCCCTGTTTGACATGCCTGTGTGTGTGTGTGTGTGTGTGTGTGTGTGTGTGTGTGTGTGTGTGTGTGTGTGTGTGTGTGTGTGTGTGTGTGTGTGTGTGTGTGTGTGTGTGTGTGTGTGTGTGTGTGTGTGTGTGTGTGTGTGTGTGTGTGTGTGTGTGTGTGTGTGTGTGTGTGTGTGTGCCAGGCTCCGGAGCTCTTTGAGAGTAAACCCTACACTGTGACTGTGGACTACTGGAGTTTTGGGACAATGATCTTTGAATGTACTTGTGGCTTTCGCCCCTTCCTACACCACATGCAGCCTGTACAGTGGTGAGTCTACACAGCAGCAATATTTCTTCCCCTCTATATTCTGATGGCTGAGAATATTTAAGATTGCAGAGTTTGGGGTTTTAACATTCAATAATTACACAGTGGGAATGTTATAGCAATACCATAAGAGATTAAAAAATACCATAAAGTGCAATAAGGTTATTATAAACTCACTATTGAGTCAGGGAAGTGGTTATGAACGCAGCATTCTTGAAATTCACAGATTGGATCCCTGAATCCATGCAAAGTCTTATAGATCTAGTCCCCAATTTATAAATTGTATTATTAAAATGTATTATGAGTTCATCGTTTTTTTTGCCTGTTCTTGTAGGACAAGTAAAGTCAAGAACAAAGGTCCCAAAGACATCATGGCAACAGAGGACATGAATGGAGAAGTCAGATTCTCCACACATCTTCCGTATCCCAACAATCTCAGCAGGTTCACGCCAACACTTGTCTGGCCGCTCCTACACCTACCGCAGACTTGTTGAGAGGATGTCAAGCATCCCTCATTCCAACCTCTGTGTGTGTGTGTGTGTGCCTGTGCCTGTGCGTGTGTGTGTGCGTAGACCCCTGCTGGAGCCAGTTGAGTCTCTTCTGCAGATGCTGTTACTGTGGGACCCTGCAACACGTGGTGGAGGGCTGGACCCTGACACAAACCAACCCTACTGCTACGCTGCTCTACAGAATATTCTCAATCTGAAGGTAAATGGTACATGCCTGTACTTACACTCACATTAAACACGTTTTATTGAGAGCGTTTACGGTTTCATGTGTTCCTACTAGAGCATAGCATACTCTCCACCCTTCTTCTCCTAGGTGATTCATGTGTTGGACATGACGTCAGCCCAGCTGCACTCTCTGGTCTTGGGTCCTGAAGAGGGCTTACACTCTCTGCAGCAGCGTCTGGAAACACACACTCACACACACATCTCCCCGCTTAGTCAAGAGCTGCTGCTGGAGACGGGGATCTCCCTCGACCCGCGGCGACCGCCTGCACACTGCCTCCCAGATGGATTGGTATGTAGACACACACACACACACACATACACGCAGAAAGCTTTCCCGTCAAACAGGCCCTACCACAAGAGTATACACAAACACTGTACTATGCACAGTGATTTATAGATTGTTCCCTGCTCTCTTTTGCCTCAGCGAGGCTGGGACAGCTCCATAGTCTACCTCTTTGATCAGAGCCTGACCAAGTACTCTGGACCCCTGACCGCTAGAGCCCTGCCAGACAGTGTCAACTTTATAGGTAAGCTATGCAACCGTACACTATGCTATAAAATCACTGAAGTTACTCTGTACTCTCACTCGTGGGATCACCAAAGCTCCAAAAATCACTCCTCCTCCTTTCCTCTGCGACCCGGAATCTGATGCTAGAGCCGCCATGTTGCTTGCTCTCCCAATAGTGGAGGAGACGAGAAAAGCTGCTCGTAAAGTATCCGAAAGTATGGCGGAGAATCCACAAGTGTGTCCCACGTACCCAAGAAGTCTTTTCAATTTCTGGGAGCGGACCTCACTGTGATCACGCCCAGAATATGACATCCTTGATAAAAAATTGCATATGGCAGGGGAATTACCAGCTCATAAATGTGAGTATATCTGTTAACGTAACTTACAGGATGTCCATAAACACTTTGATTGGCTGGCTTTGAGGTACAATAAACTTGTTGCCCTTTGCACATTTCTGTTGAGCACTGCCACTTTCACTGCACACCCCGTGTATGTATGTGACGAATAAACATCTTGAATCTGGAATCTTGAATCTTGAATAGGGCCACTTCATGATGTCCAGTCCCTCCTCTTCTCCACTCTATTCCTCCCCAAGTCTCCTCCAAGTTACTTCCTGGTAGGGGAAGAAAGGAGGAGTGGAAAAAGCTTTGGGGTCCACTCTGTGTCTCTCTGTGACGCTGACCTCTGGTGTGCACTTTGTGTGGCATCTCAGTTAGGGAGACGAAGACCCAGCTACCACTGGCTGCACTGAGGAAGGTGTGGGGGGAAGCAGTCAGCTACATCTGTGGACTAAAAGAGGACTACGTACGCCTCTACCAGGGACAGAGAGCTGCCATGTGAGCACACACACACGCGCGCACACACACACACACATATACACACACACACACGCTGTTCTAAGATATTCCTCCCATTTTTCTGTGTGTGTGTGTGTGTGTGTAGGCTGAGTCTGCTGCGTTACAACACCAACTTAACGCGGTATAAGAACCTGCTGTTCTCCCAGTCACAGCAGCTCCGAGCCAAACTGGGTTTCTTTAAGACCAGCATCCAGCATGACCTGGACCAGTACACCGAGCAGAGACACACGGGCATCTGTGAGTAGATCTTCCTGCGCTGCCGTAAGACAGTATTGAAAGTCATTACGTGAAGGCCCTAACTGTGCTGTCTCCTATCGTTGTGTACGGCTCTGTAGCTTCTGAAAAAATGCTGAGGACCTGGCAGGAAAATGACGAGAAGGCTGCTGGGTTTGCACAGGTAGGACTTTTTCTCATACTGTATGTGCATTTATTGAAAAAACATCTCAAAGTGGACATTATCACATTGATTTCTGTTGTGCTGCACCATGTTACTGTTGCTTCCTGCTGTAGGCGGCGGAGGTGGGGTATCTGGATGAAGAAATAGTGTCTCTACATTCTGAGATTGTGGAGTTGCAGAGAAGTCCATTTGCTAGAAGACAAGGAGACATTATGGAGCAACTGTCAGTATCTCTTATGTTCTGTTTATACTGTAATCATTTCTTCAAACAATGAGACTGTGATGTACAGATGATAACTTCATGTGTCATTTCAGGGAGGAAAAGGCCATTGAACTCTACAAGCAACTGAAAGCTAAATGCAAAAGTTAGTATAGAATCACCTAGAATGACGGACGCATAACCTTGGGGTGGCATGTATTGTTTTTACACGGGTGTGTGAAATTATAATATGTGGACTGTCATTGCAATATGTGTTCATACAGGTCCTGACCCTCCGCATGGTTACAGTGATAGCTCGGAGATGGTGAAGGCCATACTCCAAACAGTTCAGAACCAGGACAGGGTTTTGAAAGACTTGTACACTCATCTAAGGTACACACACTCCAGTACAACAGAATTACTGATTCATAATTCTCTCTGTATCAGAGACGTAGACATTTTCTGTTTTTCCCCTCTCTCCTTCTGTAGTACAATTCTGGTGTGTAAGCGACGCATTGTTGATCTGTTCCCTAAGTTGGACAGAGCAGTAAAGAACATAAAAGCTGCAGAGGCAGCAGTGATGCAGATGCAAATGAAGAGGCAAAGGGAGTTCTGGTATCTTCTCAAGATTGCCTGTGTGAGTACATGACAAATGTCACTACAAAAATCATAGGCTTTTTAGGAGCTGGTCAGTCCACAAGGCAGGATCATGTAGCCAATAGTAATATTGTGTTTGCTGGGTCTTTAGGCCCAGAGCAATTCTCCATCACAGTCATCTCTGCAAAGGCCCGCTGATAGGTAAGAGCCACACAAGTGTTCAACTCAGTGTTCAAAATGTGCTACATATGTACAGTATATTTGAATAGGGCTGTTGATGACCTGTCTGTTGGCGTTTCAGTGAATCTGTTCATCAATTACTGGAGGAGAATCAGCGTTATCTGAGTCAGCTGACTTCTCTGCTGCAAGACACCACCCAGGAGACGGAGCACAGTGTCATAGTGAGTGTGAGTGAGTGTGTGTTGCATAGGTAACCAGTTGTACTACACATAAACAAATAGTTGGTCTATAGCTATTCACTATTGATGCCAGTAGTGGCTCTGACTTGCCACGGGGCACCCATTAGAGACAAGCTGAGAGATGATAAATCTTGGGGATGAACCCATTTTTTAGTCACTACCACATATGGACTGGCAATTTACAAGTCTAAAATGTATATTTGTTTCATTATGTATCAACTTTTTTTCTCTCCCAACCATAAACAAGCATTGAGTTTGCACTTCATCACATATATTAAGGACTTTGATAGGTTGAGGGGCGAGTGGTCAGATTTGAGAATGGAATACGAGGGAGGGAACATCAGTAGGGTCGTAGATGGGGGAGGGCATTTTTCTCAATACAGCATAACCCATTTTGCATTCAAAATTACACTGAAAATTACACTCACCTGTTTGTTTATTCTCTAGGATCAGGACTGGAGCTGGACTCAGTATGGATCAGTGAAATCCCAACCTCAGAAGCTGTAGAAACTGACCAAAGGATTCAGTGAGGGCGGGCAGAATCTTAGAAGCCAAATATGAACAAGTGCCTTTACATTGAGTTACATTGTTGTGATTTCACGTCATGTCAACTAACATGATGCTGCATTCATCAACACACAGGATAAGATGTTACTACCCCTTATTCCAGGGGATAGTAACATCATGTCAACTTACATGATGCTGCAAGACAGATCGTGAATTTAATTTATAATAAGGTGTGAAACAGCATGATCTTGGAAGCTATTCATGTTTTAACTTAAATGTATGGTTTTAAATTTAAAAAGTTGCATCTGGCTGTAACTAAAACGTATTTATTTTATTGGTAGTAGTGAGTAAGAGATTGCTGCTGACAAACCATGCATGATGGAATGTGTATTAGTTTTATAAAGTATGACACTTGCCATGTGTTTTGTTTATAAATTAGATAATTGTTACTCTTAATTGTTGATTTTCACAGAACCAGAGTCAGTTTGTCTACAGTCTCTGCATGTGTTAAATGGTTGAGGATAGTTGGGATTTGGTTGTTTACATTCACAAAGAGGACCAGACAACCATCTCGTCACATACAGGAAATTTGTTGTTTATATGACCCCGAGTTCAAAATTCTTTTTTGGAGCCTTGCTCCAAACAGCAAGGATACAGAAAAGAGATAAGTAACACATGAATTGGGGGTTGCATGGTGGTTAGAGAGTTCACCCTACAACTCCCCTTCAATAATAATAATGATAATAGTAATAATAATAAAATTAACAAATTAGCAAATTTAACATAGTATGCAGAGCAATACCTCTGCAGTTACACCCAGCTCCTCCATTTGGAAAAACAAATTTCTCCTGAGGATTTTTTTTCAGGTTAGGTTTTTAAGGTTTCAGGTTTTCAGATCACTATCACTAAATGAAATTGCCTTTCAAACAAAAATAAAACATTTTAAAATCTGGCACAAAATACATCCATGTAATGATCTGTTATATGAATTCAGTGTTAAAAATGATTTTCATTTGTGAAGATATCACGCAGTTTCCCTATTCTCTCTGGATATGTTTTCATTCTCAAGAGCAAATGAATAAAAATTACATGTATAATTACTATACTTGAAATTGATTATTTGGTTAATTCATTAGACAAAGACAATTTAATATGTTGGTTACGGAGCATCTCTTTAGTATACATTTAAAATGTATTATAGGATCTTTACAGTTTTTTTCATCGGGGTTGTGTAGGATTATCACAGTCCTTGTTTTAATATCTTCGCATTTCACGACTAGCATGCAGCAGATGGCACTGTATGCATATACTACGTTGCTTTTGGTGATGTTTTTTATTATTTGAACACAACAAACATATTTTTTGCTTGATTCGGAACTTTTCAAACGGGGTGGGGTGTCCAAGCCCAATGTTGGAAAATCCTGTATTGCTGCCTTCGCTTTTCGCAATCTCCTACTTCCAAGGTAGGCAGTAAATAAGACTTGCCACGCATATAACCACGGGTGTAACCCACACTGGGGACGGGGGGCATTATACGGCAATAGAACAAAAAACAAAAGAATCCACCTTTTCTGTAGGATTTCAATAAATAGAATTTCTGTATTTCTACTAGTCCTAACAGTGACCATGACATGCTATGTCGGGCCAATCACTTTGTTTTGTAAATGCCAGATCGTAGTGTAAGGATGTGTCATTCCCCCAAGTTTAATCAAAATCAGGCCAGCGGTGTCTAAGATATTGTGCGTAAAGCTTTTTGGCTTGTAGATGCTGCTATATAGAGCCAATTATTTTTTATGTTATAAATGATGGATCATTATAATTTTGAATTTAAACTCTAACAATATGCAACACCTTAATGTGTAGTCATTATTTCTGCTAGAGGAAGGTCTACCCTGAGTCGTGAGGTTGTGTTTAAATGCAGGAAATTAGTTTTAAATGGCAAAAAAAAAATTGAACATGGTTACGCCCTTGCATATAACTGATCAATTTTGGTCGGAAATAAATAATCTGACCCCTGTAACGAAGGTACTTTTTGTTGTCCCCTAAATCTCACATCTCGGCAACTCTGCTACCAGTAAAGTATTTATCTCTGTCATATTTACAACTTTATTCGACCCCTTTTTAATTTTGGGTCCTTTTATGTGCGCTCAAGTAGTTACTAATACAATATATAGGATGGCCCGTGAACGCAGCATGTGTATCAGAGGGGAAGCAAGACAGGCGAGAAGGAACCTGTGGGCGGCGGTGTGAGGGGGATGGGTCGTTGTGAACTGAATGACAAGAAGAGAAGGGGAGACGGTTCAATACAGTGGTATGACATAGCAGAATTTTTTTCAAAAAGCATAACTATTGCTAATTTATTACGACGCAATGTTAGGTAAGTTAACTGGGCGCGAGCTAACCATCGAGCTAGCATCAAGCTACAAAAAACTGACAGAGCGAGCTGACTTCCTACCTACCTAACGTTAAACCTAGCTACCATGTTAGCTAGGTTTATGCTATTCATTAAAGACAGCCTGCAGCCTGGCATGTACAGCCATGTGTACAGTCGAATGGCCTGTTAGTATTTCCTTTGCCAAATTAACTGGCTCGCCTAATGCTGTATTTAAGAAGACGCGTGCTTCAGACATGTTGCTCCGTAGTCGGGAGCGGAGTTGCTAGCTAAATTGACTGTCACAGTTCATTCTGCCTGCTAATCCAGCTAGCTAACGTTAGCTGTTTTACTTTTGTGTAACACTGAAGTACAGTTACTAACAGAAGCAACAACAATCTAATGTTCCGAGTCACTATTAACAGTTAAAGCAGTAACGTTAAGGGATAGGACAGCTTTGCTAGAAACATACATTAACTGTAATAGTATCGCATAGGTATTTTAGCTAGTCAAAATGTCTTAACAGTTGTGTGCAGGTAATAATTTTTGATTTACGCGCAAAAAGTCAAGTTTAGCTACATTTAATTAATTGAATTACCTTGTCGATTGCTAGGAAGGTATTAACAGCATTACATTAGCTGTCTGGCCGTCAATCTGATGAAGATAACTGACACGCACAATTATGGAAGGCCTCAAATATGGTAAGATATGTAACTACATTATATACTGTATAAGTATGTCAATATGTTGTTGTTTTTTGTCTGAAGGTAAGTGCTGGTGAGGATGACGATGGCGCATGTTGGGGCAGTACTCGCAGCAATAGCAGGGGTGATTGCCGTCCTACTACACTCCTCAATTCACAAGATCGAGGAAGGACACCTTGCTGTATATTACAGGTATCACAACACTGACCCTTAATCTCTAAGCACACACACAGTAGAGTCCAGTACAACAGAATTATTGATTCATAATTCTCTCTGTATCAGAGACGTAGACATTTTCTGTTTTTGTGTGTGTGTAATCTCTAAGACACTCACTGTTCTTTTAGCCCTATGTTAAATGTGTTTACACACATACCAGTATTTGTTTAATAGTTGGACTACGCAAGTATTCTGTTTTTGAACTAGCACATGTGGACACCATACAACAGGTTGCAAGAAGCTCATATCCTAACCAAATGTAATTGTGATAGATGGAATATGGAAATATTATCTGGCAAACCCACAGTGAACAGGTGCATACAATGCACCTGTTCACTGTGTTTTTTTTTTGCAGTGAGTGCAAGCTTGGTTCACATGGTCATATTCAAAATATTTTGTTTATTCGTTTCTACAGGGATATTTCTGATTGGGATATGAACTAAATATCTGGAATACTGTTTGGAATGTGGGAAGATAGCTGGATAGATAATCTGACTAAATAATTTGTATGTATTTGTTTTAGGGGTGGAGCATTGTTGGTGATTCCAAATGGTCCTGGATATCATATTATGCTGCCTTTCATCACCACCTTTCGATCAGTGCAGGTACCCTCACATTTCAGTCTTGAAATGTAGCCTCATGGCACAAAGTTGTTGTTGTTGTTTTTACTAGCTATCCAGGCAACATATCAGAGCAGAGCAATCATACTGGAGGCAATATCTTGATCTCCCTGAAATCATGTTTTGAATCTTTGTGTCTCAGACTACACTTCAAACTGATGAGATCAAGAATGTGCCTTGTGGAACAAGGTAAAAGTATGAACTTGCATGGGTGTATGTAGCTGTAAACTATTCCTCCAGAAAAAATGTGCTTGTGATTTCAACAGCTTTTTTTCTCTCTACAGTGGTGGTGTAATGATCTATTTTGACAGGATAGAGGTTGTCAACATGCTGATCCCTTCAGCAGGTACAAAATGAGCTCCTGATTGTATAACTCATCCACGGCATTACCACTGTATTACTGCTGAATCCAAATGAGCCTTCACAGCAGTCTGATATTTGTTGGGTCTCAACACCTTGTACTATACCTGCTCTTATTCTTTGTAGTGGTGGACATAGTGAAGAACTATACTGCTGATTATGATAAAACTCTCATCTTCAACAAGATTCACCATGAACTCAACCAGTTCTGCAGTGTACACACTTTACAGGAGGTGTACATTGACTTGTTTGGTGAGTAGGCATACATTACTGGTAGAATTGGTAGTTTTATATCACCTAACTCAATATTAGGAAAGTGGCTTGTGCTGTGTCTGTTCATTCCTAGAATGCGCTTCACCAAATAGTTTGTTGTGTACATGTTTTTTGTTTCATAGACATCATAGATGAGAATCTAAAGATTGCCTTGCAGAAAGACCTCAATGCTATGGCCCCTGGACTTACAATACAGGTATCTACACACACTATTGGGTAGTAGCGGGTTAGTGAGTAGGGAGATCCATCAACCAAAGATTCAAGTCCTCATGACAGCTGAAGTGTCCTTCAGCAAGACTGAATCACTAACAGTTCCTGTGATGCTGTTCTGTATCTGACTCTGTGCTCTGTCTGGCATTTGGAGGGTACAAGTACAAAAAGAGAATTTTGCCTTTGGGGTTCAATAAAGCATCACCAAAACATTTCATTTCTAATTGACCTTCCACTCAAATTCTACGTTGGACCAATAACCATACCTAACCAGTTAGTATGTAAATCGTTCAACCTCTACCAATTCATTGGCAGTTTGATTGTGAGCAAAGGTTCAATTGTTTTCTCTCTCTCCTATTCTCCTTTTTAAATGTCCTAATTAAGGCAGTCCGTGTTACCAAGCCAAAGATCCCGGAGTCTATCAGGAGGAACTTTGAACTCATGTGAGTTTGTGTATCTGTACTTACTAGCAAAGTGTCTATGCATATTGTGCATCCTAGCATGTTTGTGAGCCACCCACACAGTCTCTGTAACAGTAGGTGTAGAGGCAAGTATTGGTGAACCCCTTATCTTTCTTTTTGTGTGCAGGGAAGCTGAGAAGACTCGTCTGTTAATAACGGCTCAGACTCAGAAGGTAGTGGAAAAGGAAGCAGAAACTGAAAGGAAAAAGGCTATCATTGGTAAATACGGCGCTTTACTGCAATCTAGCCTGCTATGCTTTCATTTGCATGATTATCATTTGTGTTTTAGCATCTGTTATCTGTAGTCCTAGCAACAACCCCCACCTCTGGACAGTTATTCAAGATCAGGTTTCTCTGTCTCCCACAGAGGCTCAGAAGTTGGCCCAGGTAGCAGAGATCCATTTCCAACAGAAGGTGATGGAGAAAGAGACCGAGAAGAGAATCTCTGAAATAGAAGGTTAGTCTCATTGGTGGCTGTGGCTCAGTGGTAGAGCAGATTGTCCATTGATCACAAGGTTGGCGGTTTCGATCCCAGCTCCTCCTGTCCACATGTTGAAATGTCCTTGAAATGAACCCCAAATTGCTCCCGTTGGTCAGGCCACTGCCGTGTGGGTGGGTGGGTGAATGAGAGGCATTTATTGTAAAGTGCTTTGGATAAAAGCACTATATAAATGCAGCCATTTACCATTTCATTGGTTCGTTGGGTTCATTTGTGTTTCTTAGTGACATGAATGGTTAGCGCGTGTGTTCTTGCATGTGGTGGCCCCTGGTTATCTTGTTTGTCATGTGTCTGTCTTTCTTAGTTTCATGAACACTGACTCTGTTTCAGATGATGCCTTCGTGGCGAGGGAAAAGGCTAGGGCTGATGCAGAGTTTTACACTGCTGCCAAGTTTTCTGATGCTAACATGGTAAAAGATGGTGTTAACACAATTTCTTGCATACACACACTGCCATATACGACATCTAATCCTCACACACTCACTTTCTCTTACTCGTCTCTCTTTACAGTTGAAGTTAACCCCTGAGTATCTGGAGCTGATGAAGTATCAGGCCATAGCCTCTAACAGTAAGATCTACTTTGGCCAGGACATCCCTGACATGTTTGTAGAGGGAAACAACGGCTCCCCTAAGTCTGGACGCTCCATGCCCAGTGCTGACCCAGACGCCTCTAAAGCCCGGTCACAAGGGAAGTGATGGCCCTATGAAGGAGAGAACACTAATTGATTATGGGTGGGATAGATTTGCAGCTAGTTGGGTGAACAAAATGCTTTAGTCTTAATTCTAAATGGCTGAAAAAGGGTGGGGAAGACGAAGGGAAGAAAACAAGGATGTAAGTGGCAGGAAGGGCAAGATGAAAGGGAGAGGTAATGTTTTTACCTTCACTTCCTGGGGGAAAAGGTTTTAGGAATGAGAATGATGCCATAATTACAAAATTGAAAGCATAATAAATGCTTCTGCCTGAGAATGTGACAGCAAGTAGTCGCTGTACTTTAAACGTGCTCGCATTCTGTGCAACGTTTTACTTTGCTTTTGGAGCTGCATTAATTTTGTTTGTTGTATGCAAGATGATTGATCTGTGATGAAATTGAGTATAGTTTTGACTTTGAGAATTACTGTCTATGATTTAGCTGAACTGGATTCTGACAGGTGACACTAATTCTAATCAGGAAGTGTAAGCGTCTGTGATGTGGGTAGTCGTCTCTGCCATCTTCTCTTGCACTGATTCACGAGTTGGCTATTCTCTCTCAACAAGAGTTGCCATTATGGCACTGGTTCTTGGTTTGTGCCCTGTTTAACCATGCTTAATAGAGGCTGGTTGTAGTTGAACTTGAAATGGTTTTGACAGGTAATAGAGTTTAAAATGTATGTGGGGATTGCAAGAGAAACATCCAATACGTAACCATGCAGAATGGTAGTAAAACATCAAGTGATAGGGAAGGAAAGCAGGTCAGAGAGATTGGAGATACTTAAGCATTAACTACCATTAAGCATTAAGATAACATGAAACTAATAATACCTGTGGGGGAATTGGGCATATCACTTACGGTTCTGGAGGCTTCACCTGCTATAGGCTGCAGTCCATGCTTTAGCTACCTAAAGTTTTCAACAAGTTGCAGCCTAATAAGCAAGTCGTAGGTCAGTATGAAACTATGAAATGGCTATCTGACTTGACACCTTAAGGAGACAGACCTTGCTAGAATCTGCAGTGACACTAGAATTTGCACCAGACCCTGCATGAGTGAGATATTACTCTACATGTGCTTGGTTGTTGAGGTTGGAGGGTTGCCGCAGTCTGTAGTTTGTATACATATGTAGTGTGTAGTGTCAGAGATATAGTGCTGTATTTAAATTGTATATTAGATTGGTGAAAGCTAAGATTAGTTTGGGTTTAAAGGGCTCCCTACACAGAGACTTAACACCAGTGTCCGAAATTAACTTTTTGTCTCACCTGCCAAGGGCTGGAAAACATAAAAAATTGCCAGCCAAAAATATTGTCATAGAAATGTGTCACCTTACCTATTTTCAGTGCCAATTCAGAATCAGGCACTGTGTTAATTTAAAACCTGCTCAATCACTTATATAATGGATCAAACTGGTAGTTCATCATGATTTGCAATAGAACTCAACATAACCAAGGCATTCAAATATTAGCGTCTCAAAAAGGGACTGGTCAATGTGGCAGGTGATCCTTATTGATTTATTCACCAAAGGACAAATTCTACCAGCGTTTGTCGCCTGGCAGGTGGTAATTTTGGACCCTGGCTGAGGTGCTGCACTAAAACCTGCCTTGGCATCAACTGTGAAACCAACCAAGAAGAAAGAATCTATTGCTGCTAAAAAAGAAAAACTGATCAAAGCAAAAGTTGACAAATTAAGTTGAGGAGCATAAAATTCTTGTGGTTCAATAGCAGTGGGTCTTTCCTCTAGAGGGAGTTGTGATTTGTAATCCTTGTCGAGCATTCGGTACATCTACTTTCTCATCCATCTGGTTTGATTAAATGGATCTTATCAGGGCCATGTGTGGGGAAATTTGTAGTCACTTGATTCAGATGACTATTGGTGACTATCTGCCAACTCTGTTGTTGTCAGAGCTTATCCAGACATCTAGTCATGGTTAATTAATTCTCAGGAAAGAGATTTTCATTGAATTTGACGTGCTTCTTTTTATCATTTTGCTCAGTGTGCTTAGTTTACCTAGAGCTTACACACGTATCGCACAATTCACTACAAAACACTCAACTTTACCCTTTTGTGGAAGGTTAAATTTCCCCATTAAGTGGAGGTGGCAGACACCTGAGTTGGGGTAGTATTTGATTCATGAGGATGAATGAATCTGGGGTTTAAACAGAAATTAAAGTCCATTGCCTCTAGAGAAACATTCAGGATTAACTGCATTGGTCTACGTTAACCTTGAAATCGTTTCCACGTTCAAATGTTGACATAATCCTTCACCAAGTTCTTGAATTCAAGAATTTCAGTCTTCTGAATAGGAAAGGATTAATAAAATAAAACATGGCACCTAATCATCACGGCAGTTCACACTCAGAGATGCAGCAGACGTCCGAGAATTCATTCAACTTCCAGTCAATTTTGTCACAACTAGAGTTCCAGGACTAGATGCAATCATTCAAGCTTTATGAACTATGCCTATTTCAATAGGAAGATTGAACAAAAGCCAGATGCAAGTTTGTGTGTTGAAGTTGTCCTAATGGACTCTATGTGGATCTTCCTGTACTTTAGATTAATACAAAAATGGCTTCAAACATTCAGAATTCAAGCCTTAAAATCATTTTAAATTATCCCCTAGCCTCAAGAAAGGTGCAATGATTATTCTTTCCTGTATTGACCGTAGGCAGTTTGTTGAAAATTAACTTGAGCTGCCAAATTCTTGACCTTGTTTGAATGGTGGTGGAGGTTACACTTAACCATGAGATCGGTGAGGACTTGTTCAGTGGTCCAGGCCTGTGAAATTACTGAAGAGCATAGACATCCATGGCTTCTCCATAGACTCTGGCTGAGAAAGACACAACTAACAGTGGACACTACTAGTGTGTGTGTGGAAGATGTCCTGATGTTTACTTGACCTCAGAATGAAATTGAAGACATGCATTCTCTTTTTGCTTTGGTGTTGGGTGCAAATAAACATGCAAAACAAGGGTATGATCACTAACTCATGAAAATAATTAAACATTTTTTGTCAATGTTACTTTTGTACGATCTACGAAATGTGAACATTGTCCTTGTTTTAAAGGGTTTATATGCAAGATGTTTTCATCACGTTTTGACAATGTTCTTATATGTAAAATAAAACCTATTTTGATAGCTCTTCTCCCTGTGTGTGGATTAATGTGTGGACATAATGTAGTACACATAGGTGCCACCAGGAGGCGAACTAATACTGTGTTAAAGTTTATCTTACCCAATACAACAGCTAAAACTACTATAGGTTTTTGCCAAGAAGACATCTAATGACTGGACCAAGGTCATTTTAATCAAGCAAAGAACCGACTGGAGAACAAAGAGCATCACTATGGTCGTCTGACAGGTTAATGTTGAGGTAATGTATGTGCCATTATCTAGTGCAGTAGGAAATGAGTGAGACGTCATGTGTTGAACAGTTATTGATTTAGAGGACGGAATGGGTTGGACGGTCGTGGCTACATAAGGATGATTCAATAAATATCCCATGAATAAACACACAGACCCCGTTGTAGACACTAATGTTTGTGTTTTTTGGTGTGAGTGTAATGAATACCCCAAGGGGCTGACTCCTAAGTCTGAAGTCTCTCTGCATGGCCAGTCAGTTGTTCACAGAGGAAGGAAGCGGTCAGTCAAAGTGTGTGTGTGTGTGTGATTTCTCCTTGAGTGAGTAGATGAGGGATAACCTCCTTTTATGACCTCTCAGTCCATACGGAGGTCTCTGGCATCCTTTCACAGCCAAAACCATCCGGCTCTCCTCTCTTCTTCACTGGCGCAAAATGATGCACAGATCCCACTGCCAGAATGAGTTTGCATGTTTAGCTTTACTGTGACCCTTGCCCTGGCTTGTCCTGATCTCAGGATTTGTGGGAGATGGGATCAGAGAACATGTTTGTGATTGTAAATAAAAGACTGCTGCTCAGCCTAACTCTTCCTCATCTTGCTTACTTAATCGAAGAGGAAATTGTTTTTGTGTCTGGTGGTCAACATTAGTGTGGCCTCTGCACATTTAAATGGGAGGTTTTACTTGGATGGGGAAAACCTGTGGGGGCTACAAACTTGTGTCAGCGGGTTTAAAGCCCTGCCTCACAGGAAGTGAGGTCAAGGTGAGGTTTGCCGCTTCCTGGATGGTCCAGTGCTCCTCTTTCCTGCCTGTATGATCCTGCATGATGCCACATTTCCACCTTCCTGGACTCCGCCCTGTCTTTGTCCCACGCGAACGCAGAGAGGCATGGCCCCTCATCCTTCAGCTGTCTGTCCTACCAGTCCAGGATGGGTGAGGGTAGAAGTTGGAGGGAGGAAAGGGTGTAGGGATGTATGTCCAATCCCCCAAACAGCAGTATGATGCCGACTGATTCATCAGCAGTCACAGAATTCATCAATGGCTGCTCTGTTTCAGAGTTTACCCTCACATTCCAATCCTTTGTGTGTGTGTGTGTGTGTGTGTGTGTGTGTGTGTGCGCGCATTACTCAGTCACATAACACATGTACTCTTAAAGAAAGAGCATTATCTCTGCTATTTCTCAGCACCCCAGTCCTTCCAGACTCCTCTGAGGAGATCCTGAGGGCAGCTTTTGTCTTCTGACAAAAGGCATTTTATGGTGATTACTGTTGTATGATTCAGTCTATCAACCAATATTTAACAAAGTATCGGTTTAACCCAAATACATACTGTATATACTATATATAGTTTGGTACTCTTTCTGCCTGAATATATAGTATTGTGAAACATTTTATATAAATTTGGTGTTAGATGTTTATTTTTTGTTTTCTGCATTAGTGTTTTATGTTATTCTTCTTTATAGTACATTTTTGGATATTTAGAAACTTTTCATTGCATTATTTTTGAAAGCATCCTCACTTTCCAGAATTTGTTTTCACATTTTTTTTTTTTACAGACTTTTGCACAGTACTGTATAATGTTGCCAGCTTCTACAATGAGAGTTTAAACAAAGTCTGAATGCCATCAGTGAATACACACTCCAGTAGGCAAATAATGTCAGATGTTTTCAGCCAAGGAAGTCACACCGTGGTAGACGTACTAAAAAGAATGTTGTATCACAGTGTTATGTTGCTTTCTGCTTGGTCATGGTGAATGGTGTGAAGGTAATCAGCACATCAGGACTCGAACACACCAACACCCAGCTGGTCTGTATCAGGGGCCCCTGATACAGACCAGCAGGTCATCATTCTCCTGTTATTCTACACCAACAGAGGGCCAAGATCAAAGACTGACAGTACCACGTCTTATCTAGTGTAATTTGGCAGAGATATGAGCAGAGACAACACAGGCAGACCCCACGGAGGAATCGGTTAGCAGCACACTGAGAGAGTCAGAGACAGAAAATGAGAATGTTTCTATGAGCGGTCCTGGTCAGCTGGTCAGATGAGATATTTCATGTGATCGCACAAAAGCAAGACAAAGCTTGAGACTGTGGAAAATGAACCCCAGATGATGTCATTGATGATTGGTTTCTATCTTTGACCAGAAGAGTTTGAGAGAAAATGGATGAATGAGTCAGAAGGAAGTGGCTGGTTAACACGTTTCAAACTTGCTGTGGCTCTCTTCATATTCACACCGTCAAGTTGTAAAGTCAAAGAGGTTAGTTTGTTTATTGAGCACTTAGAGGTCAGAGGTCAAAGGCTGTCTAAAGGCACAGTAGTTAGAACATACATACACATAATACAATACAAAATACACTCTAATTCTCCATGAGGGATCAGCTATTTATAATAAACTAACAAGACACATTCTCACAAAACAGGCTAATTAAACAAATTACAGGAGAATCTCATTCATCGGTTAAACAAAAAAGATATATGTAAAATCTGGAGTGATGCAAAAATATATTGTATTGTGTATTGTTGCAATGGCTTTGGTGATTCATGACACTAAAAAACATTTGAACTGCTAATTAGTACGAATCTCCATGTAATTCATTCATACCTTACTCAACATTTCATCACTGAATATGGTCTCCACTTCCAAGGGGGGGAGTTATGCTGAACCATCACATAAACACACCACTTGGAAAACAAGTCTTGTTGAAATGGGAAAAAAAGACATGTAATTGTTTCCATGGAAATCTTCCTTTGCCTTGGTAGTCCTTTTCATAAAATAGAGGTTTATTGCAGTGATGGAGTTATGTTTCAATTCTGTGTGTGTGTGTGTGTGTGTGTGTGTGTGTGTGTGTGTGTGTGTGTGTGTGTGTGTGTGAGTGTGTTTATTGTGTATCTATTGTGTATCCTACATGTTGGTGCTGTACATGTTTGCATCAGTGCATATTGGCTTTGGCTTTGTATGTCGCCAGATGCCGTGTCAGGTCTTCGATGCGCATATCCTTCAAGTGCAGCAGGTGCTCTAGTCTATTCACCTTCATCTGCAGGATCTAAGCACACACACACACACACACACACACACACAATGAAAATAGCTGTGAGATCTTAAGCGTGAAAAGTTATCAGATCTTTCTAAAACACTACTCAAGCTTGCACAACCTATACATGACCTCATTGCTGAAGGTTCCTTAAACGGTTGCTGGAATGGAATGGAGATGTAACACATTTGCACCTCATGCTGCCTCTCTCTCACTTGGATGCAAATAAACTGTGGTCCGAGAAAAGTCAACAGTCACATCCTCTGAACCTTCACTGACTCACTGACCACAGCTGACACAGCATATGATACATACTGTATCACACACACACACACACACACACACACACACAGGTGGTTTGTAGCATTGCACTCCTCCACAGGACACCAAAACGGAAGATGATTTTGTTTTCAGATGTTCTGACATTTAGCAGTATGTTTTTCCAGACAGCAGTAGATTTTAAAATGTGTGTTGTCTGTACATGTGTGTGTGTGTGTGTGTGTGTGTGTGTGTGTGTACCTCCACAGTCTCCTGTAAAGCCATTAGAGCCTGCTCTTTCTCCTGCAGGATTAGACGGACAGCCGGGTCCATCTCCGATACGAACTGCACTGCAAGCTGGGGTTTGCTGTATAGTTTCCACACAAGACGTATTATTAACAGAGCAACGGATTCTGAGAGCTGGGATTAAAAAGAATGTTTTAATGATACCTGTTTTTCGATGTACTCTTTTCATCTTTTTTTCTCCCCTCTCCTGCTTTCAGATGAGCCTGAAGTTGGGCCTCGGTCTTACGCGTTTCTGAAGAAACTGGCTGGGGTTGGGAACCTGCGGGGATTTATCCCATTAAGATTTATGAACACAACAGAGTCAGTCAAAGGAGGAGGGGCCAGACAGACGATAAGCAGCCGGCGCAACGAGAGACACTGTAGAGGGACGGAGAAATAGAGGAGTGAGATTAAAAGATGGAGGAAGAGGGACATCAGGAGGCCTTCAAGTCTAGCAGTGCTGAGCTCAGGCCAGCGATAAAGGCCATCTGGTGATGTCGGGAGTTGATATGGGGACCTGAGCTGTGTGTCTGATAGTGAATGGGGTGTAGATGGAAGAGGAAGGAGGAGAGGGGAGGAGGTGCTGGAGGATGGCCAGAGGGACAGATGAGGTGTGGGGAAACGGAAGAGAGCCATGTCACCAGTTCCCTCCCTAAAAGTCCTGGAACTGCCTAATCTTCTCTCCTGTCTGATGCCGTTAAATGTAGGTATATTTGTTGTGTGTGTGTGTGTGTGTGTGTATGTCCGTGTGTGGTCACAGCAATATCCGGGACTGGTTTGTCATTCATTGTGAGACACCATGTTAGCTGGGCGTAAAGCTGGAGGCATCAGGCCAGGCAGAGAAGGCAGGAAACAGAGGAGAGAATGGAAAAACTTCATTTCAGAGGCAGAATCAGTTTGTTAGCAGACCTTCATAGCAGTTCCCTCTAACACACAAAACCAGCCACCTCAATGATACTACAAATATGCTGACTTGATTTGTGTCAGCTGACCAGTAGCTGCAGAACCATTCAAATATTCTAAAATTACTCCCCTGTGCAAAGGAAGGCAGATTGTGGCCTGTGCAGCTTCGGTCAGGGTTACTGACGTGTCAGCTAATACATTCTCATACAGCACATGCAGTCCAAGTCATATCACAGTCATCATGATTCTGTTAAATCAGCAGTCCTATATTCAGCAATCCGATTCCCCTATTTCATCAATTCTGTAACTTCTGAGGAAAGTTTCACCACCGCTCTATAATATAACGGAAGGTCAAACGTAACACTAAACATCAGCCAGTGGACCAAGATGACAAATGTGTGGTTTGTAGTTGTTGGTAAAGCAACAAAAAGCCTAAAAAAAACAGTAGGAATGCTACTTCACTGTACCTGTGTGGAGTTTCTCCTGGTTCTTGGTGTCATAGTACTCCAAATCCTGAGATCAAAAGGGGACATTTATTTTGCTGGTGTTAGTTTTTCATCCAACAATGCTCTGCTCACAAATACAGAGGAAGCTTTCATGATCCACTTGGGAGAAAGAGGACTAAAGTATTCCGTTATTAGCAGTACCATTCAATCAGACAGAAAGACACGTATAGGTGCAAACGCACACACACACACACACACACACACACACACACACACACACACACACACATACCAGCATTTTGTCTGTAGTGCACTCCAGTTTCTTGTCGATCTCCTCCCTAATGGTGCACAGTACAGGCTCTATCACTCCCGGGACGCTCAACACAATCCTCTTCACTGTCTCCTCAGCCACGTGAAAGTTCAGCTTGGAAAACACCTTCCTACCCACAGAACAAAAGCAGCACTGTTTGCAATTGACTAAACATATTGTAATAGAAATGGCAATGTGATTTGAAGGGGTTATGGTAAACACCACGGGGGTCAAATTATTTATAGTGAAGACTCAAATCATAAATATATAGCTGGCTATGTTCCATGTCAGTGGCTAGGGAGAGGATGAGTGGGTGTTTTTGAATTGGTGCTCATGGGCCGTTGCAGAGGTCTAAGTTTAGTCTACATTCACTATTCACCCCAATGTTTGCTGCAGAACTCCCACACATACAGTACCGGTCAAACGTTTGGACACACTTACTCATAGAAAGGGTTTTTCTTTATTTTTACAATTTTCCACTATTTTAGAATAATAGTAAAGTCATCAAAACTGTGAAATAACACAAAAGGAATTATGCAGTGACCAAAATGTTTTAAAAAAAAATCAAAACTATCTTATATTTTAGATTCTTCAAAATAGAAACTCTTTGGCATTAACAAGCAAAGAAATTCCACAAATGAACTTTTAAAGGCCACAATCACTATGTGAGTCTTTAAAATGATGATTTAATCATTGTGGTTCAACATTCTCCACCTCTAAAGTCTAAATGAAAACTACTTGTTGGGGGTGCATTTCAATTTAATTAAAATGTAAGTTTTGAAAATAAATTCATACACAGGCATCAACTTCTCTATTTGTCTAAGAAGATTTCAAGCCTTTATATCAAAATGTCATGAGAAGATCATGAGAAACAGAAACAGGTGTGTCCAAACTTTTGACTGGTACTGTACGTGAGGGGTCAGGGTAATGCTGGTTCTGCAGGTGTGCTCCTGGGCCCATTCTAGTTCCAGAAAGTGTTGCTACATTCAGTAGTCAACCTCAGTCCATGGAGGTAGCCATATCCACTAGTTACAAGCCGTGCATGCTGTAAATGACAGATCTCTTGCCTGTTGAGAATGTTCCAGTTACTGAGCTTCTGCTGTGTAGAGTTTGCAGGGCTGTAGTTGTGCAGCTCAACCAGCTTGGGGAAGAAATGTTTTACAATTTCTGCAGCCATTACTAGAGGGGGTCCAGAACAAAGAGTATGGTTAGTTCAGCAACACAAATAAATAATAGTGTAATAAATAAATAAATAAATAAAATCCCAAACTAGTTACATGTTTGTAGCTGGTGATACATGATAGTATGACTTGTAATTCTTACAAAGCTCACGACTGGATCATATTACTACTGCTGCCTCTGCACTACTTCTCTGTGGATTGCTAGCCAAAACAAAGGCTAACTACCTCCATCGCTGAAGTCTCTAGTGATGTGTCTTTTAGGCCGGGTCAGAGGCATTTTGTCTATCCATGCGTACAAATCCTGCAGTTGCTCTTCACTCAATTCCCGATCCATAATTCAAAAGGCTACATCGGTTACGTTACAGTTTTTCACCGAGCTAACTTGCTAGCTTCCCTCGACAGCAGGTTGTTTAAGGCGTTGCTATGCGACCAATAAGTACGGCAACTCATACGAATCTAGGACAGACAAGAAAGGTTCGACCATTTGCTGGTCGCGTTGTCACTTAAATAAAAGTAAAAAGAGGGAGGAACAACAGTTGCAACACTCATTGTGATAATGGCTTTTATTATTCATAGGAACAATTTGACAGACAAGATAAAAATGTCAATAAATAACAACTCTAACACTCAAGTGTCAAGTGTATTTCAGTTCACAGGTTGCATGAAAATCAAAGCAGACTCATTGTGGAGAAAGACCACATTACTTGAGTGAAGAACAACTTGCTCATGTGGCATGGACTCGGGTCCACTGCATGGAATATGCTATATAAAATCCCTTGAAGAACTACAATCAATCAATCATGTATCATTTCAGCATTCATTCATTCATTAGAAAATACCTGTATGCAATGCAGTGCAAGTGACACGTTACTCAGGTTACTCTTAAAAAGTGCAAGGCAAATCCATAAACTGTGCACCATAACCTCAACAAAACCCATTCACTGTAAAGTGCCCATGTTGGTGCCATATTTAAAAAATCCCTTAACTATTCTTTTGTAGAAAGCAGTACCAAAATAATGTGGGAAATAAAAGGAAATGATAACAGCAACAGTCACAGCATAAATAATCAGTGCAATTGCTTAACAGGGTTGTTCTCGCATCCCAGGATAAAGGCGGAGAGAATTTTCCCTTGAAAGACAAAACACATCATCGGTTTCATGGCAGCATTGCCAGTTGTCATTTATATAGCAAGAAAGTTGAATCTGTCGATCACAGGTTCTAAGGCTCTCCCTTCAGTACTTCTACTTTCCAGGCCAATGCAGACTTAACAGGATCATCAAGACCCAGTAGCTCCCTAAATCAGTCCACCCTTAGTGGAACTAAACCAGTGTCCTCTGTCAGAGGATCCCAATGTTTACAGGTTGGATTTGTTCTCTCGGTCATCTGGGCTTTCTGGGGGGCATCAGGGCAGCTTTCCTTGCAGGCTGTAAAAACAAACACACACATACAATAGATGATTAACCCTCACAGTGCAATTCTAATTTCCCCTTTCCAACCTCTCTTCCTAACTCTCTCTAATCACACTATACAACTCAGTAATACTTTGTATTATTACAAGCAATCCAATAGTGGCCAGGGAAGGGATATGTGCTGACTAACTCCCTAACACTGAAACACTCCTTGCTCATTACATTGTTAAATGTTGGGACAACGTCCAAAACCACAGAGACCTTTAAATATCTGAATGCCTGGAATAACATTAAGAATGTTTGAATTCCAGCTGCGAGTCTCTCCGTGCCCTCTGCAATTTAGTCTAGAGCACAAATGAATCCCACATTGGTAGAGGTTACTGCAGGACATCGAGTTTTTAGATAATAATTGTCTGCTAACACAACTCCATATCGAGAATTTAGAAACGTCCAGTTGACTGTGGCGGCTGTGACACTCGAATACATACCAGTTGAGTCAGTGGAGAGGGGACTGCAGAAGGCTTCACTGGAGGCACTGGGGGCTTTGACTTAGTGGTCTGAAGAAGAAGATGATCAAATCTCAACACGTGTAGCGTTGCAAAAAGTTAAATCTGTGTGTCTGCATGTTTGTGTGTTTTTCTCTTACCGGTTTGGTTCCAAGTGGTGGAAGAGGTCTGGACGGAGGTAGTGGCTTGGCCTATCAAAAACAAACAAGTTAAGAAATGTTACAGAAATACTACCAATTCAAAGATAGTGATATTTTTGGGTTAGGGTTAGATTCTGAAATAGTTGTATGCATCCTCACCTCAAAAAAGGCTGCCTTGCTTGAGACAACAGATGGCAGCATGGGCGGCCTCACAGCCTAAAGCAGAACATTTGTACAAAACATGTTCAGACATAAGAGACATAAACACAGAGGTTGTGATGCTACATTTACGGTAAGGACAAACTAGTGGACCAGGTTACCTGTTCGATCTTTGATGGCTGAGGTAGAACTGACAGCTTCTTGGGCGGCTGGGAGACAGAAATGAGTGGAACAAAATTGGTCATTTATTTATCAATGAATCTGGTTACAGGACGGCTCCCTGGTCACTACGGCACCCTGCTGCCCAAAACTAATGACCACGAAGACCACGTGATCTCAGGTGCTAATTGAATTGTGTCTACAGCTACTGCAGCTGAAAATAATGTGTGTCTCACTGGCAGAAGAGATAGAAAAGCTTCCTGACAGGGCTCCCTCATCACTACACCACGCCGATGTCTAAGCTAAATTAGATCATTGATGGATCAACAGGGAACTCACTTGTGGAGGTGCTCTGCTGGGGAGTATAGCCCCTGTAGTAGCAAAGGACAGGGGTTTACAGGTTTGAGTAGCTGATGACTCCACGAATGTAGGCTGGCTGATATGTGGCTGCGCGAGGCGAGGGCTGCCCCGAGTATTGCCTGACTGAAACAGCGGGTTGGACTGTCCTGAGGTGGACTGCAGATTTCTGTGAAGAAACACACACAGAGGTTCAAATCAAAGATGGACAGGAGAAAGGAGGTTGGTCATAATGTCAATTTTAAAATGTGTGACAGATCAAACAAAGGAAGTGATCACCAATGACTGAAAGCAAAGAAAGGAATGCTATCTTTCTGTACCTCTTTGCAGGGTGCCTCTTTCTCCTGCAGCACATCAAACCTCCAATAACCAGGACCAGCAGCAGAAGTAAGCCTACCGCCGATGACACAGCAATAACAGGCAAATACGTCCCTGCACACACACACACACACACACACAATGATTGTGGCAATATTCTTTATTGCTCAAGGATAAACATGTCACAGCATGTGCAAAAAGCAAAAAGACAGGAAACAGAATTCACTGTAATTTCATTACTGTATTCGTACGGACTAACGGGGAAATTCCATTATGTCCGTTTGTGCTCATTAGAACAGAGCACAATTGTTTGAGGCCAAATTCTCTTCCAGGCTTTAACTCTTGGTGAAAAACACAAGAGCACAAGATACACGAGCGTATAGATTACATTGTACGGTACCTTTAGGCAGTTCGGCGTGCTCCACATCGCAGAAGGGCGGGGCCCAGCCAGGGTTGCAGTGACACTGCCTCTCATGGTTGCAGACCTGCCAGAGAACCAGTCACAGTCAGCCTATGTTGTACTTTGTCCCGCTATAGTGCTTTCAAACTGTTAACATCTGTCTCACCCCGTGGTTGTTGCATTTGGCAGAGCACTCATCTGTTCCGTACATCTTTATGTTTTTGATGTTTTGGCACTGATGGTCATAGCATACCTGAGAGGCAGATGAAGACGTTGTGAGGGGAATTGACACAGTTCATAGATTCTCATGTATTCAAGCGATTCGGGATGTTGCCGTTCGATGTTGGATTTTGTTTTTGACGAATAGTCAGCGACAAATATGGGTGGTTTCCTTACCATGTTGTTGCCACACTTGGTGCCGGTAGGTACCATTGGCAGATCTGCTGGGTAGTTGTCTTCGGTTTTCATAGTTGCCTCATTGCATGTCACTCCATTTGGTAGAGTGATCAAGGACTTCCCGGATGTCACTGGGAACTCCCAGCCTCCTGAGCAGAAAAGCTTTCCACATGTCAAATCCCTGCAACCAAAAACCACAGGGTAACGATCCCAAATAACCAACCGTATCATGCTGTTACTATGCGCTATTATTGAGGTGTATTGGGAATTGGGAATGATTACGTACTGGCCTGAACATCTCTGGCCAAACGCGGTCTTTCTGCAATTCCTCTGCTTGTTGAAACAAGCATCTGCAGCTACTTCTGCATCTAAACCAGAGAGTCACAGGAAACACAAAAACGGCTGCAATCTTAAGATTAAGATTAAGATTAATTTTATATGCATTACGGGGTGCCCATGCACCAACGCACACAACACATGCAAGGGGAAGTGGCCGCTGAACACAACGCACACATGCAGGTAGGGTGTCTTCATTAAAGCGATGGCTCAACAGCACATCAAAACTAAAGGGTAATTTGCTGTTTTACCTGGTCCCCAAAGTCTCTTGCAGTGTTGTTTATGTGAAGGACACTGTCCATTGTAGCAGTACCCACGGCCGTAGTTGCAGGACAGGCCGTTCTGGGTGTAGGCGTCGGCAGGGCAGAAGGCAGAGAAACCAGTGCAGTATTCTGCCAGGTCACAGTCTGCTGCACTTGGTCTACACATACTGCCTGTTGATTTAAGCTACAGAATAGAGAGGGAAAAGAGATGGGGTTATACACAAATACACACACACACACACACACACACACACACACACACACACACACACACACACACACACACACAGCCTGTCTCAGCTGAAGAGTGAAGATGATGCTAACTCCTATGTGAAGAACGGGTTCAAAGTGTCCATGTGTGGCAGATCTAGTCTTTCTTAGACAGCAGTGACAAGTGAAGGGAAAACGTTTCAGTACAATTGCCACAGAACAATGTGATACTTTATTGTTCCCCATTGGGAAATTCATTTTTGACAAGCTGTTCCTGATAACAACGTGTATATCACTGGTGCAATAATTAGTCAGAATAATATCAGTTACAAAAGCTGATGTAACACATCCTGTTTGTTCATTTCTCAATAAGGCTGTTCCCCTGAAACCATGACATGATTGTTACACTCCACTTCCACACATCTGCACAACGTATAAGTGTGTGTGTGTGTGTGTGTGTGTGTGTGTGTGTGTGTGTGTGTGTGTGTGTGTGTGTGTCTCTGTTACTTACCTGACAGTTGTGGCAGCATCCTCCCTCTGCACACTGGGCTCCTGCATTGAGTGTGCAGGTACTGGCATTACAGCAGCGATTCTTGCATTCCTGAGAGAGAGAGCAAAGTAGTAAGGGTGTGTGAGTGTGTGTGTGTGTGTGTGTGTGTGTGTGTGTGTGTGTGTGTGTGTCTGTCTGTCTGTCTGTCTGTCTGTCTGTCTGTGTGTATACCTCTACATACCTCTACAGTGCCACAGTCACACTCTTCTCCAGGCTCCAGGTAGGCATTTCCACACACTGGCCCTCCATAGATACGATCAGTAGAGGGAGTATCCAACAAACAAGCAGGGTTGACCTCTTCCAGGAACCTGCTGAGCTGTTGCTGACTGCAGCTACTGAATATCTCTGGAAACTTTGTGCTAGAAAGAAAAAGTGGGAAGGGAGGACTCAAAATATTGGCTTTACTTCGATGGATTTCAACGTAGTAGCCTCTAGATTTGGTGTCATTTTGGTATGAGTGAGTGTGAAACCGGGCTTACCCAACACTCTCCGCCATGATGCAGCCTTTAACTGATGTTGAGGAGCCACAGATACAGTTTTCATTATCATGGGACAAGCCCAGGTTGTGACCCATCTCATGGGCAATGGTAGAGGCAACTCCGATTGGGTTATGGTTATGATCCTGGGTATATAAAAGGTATAGTGGATGAAAATGGAGCAGAACAGAGTAAACCTAAATGGGAAATTCGATTATCTCATTTTCTTTTGACATTTACATTGAAATTATACATTTTTACACAGGAAAAAAAACATGCCTACCTCATTGACAGCTCCAGATTTGGCGGTACACATGGCACCGGTGCTTGCCAAGCCAACAGTTGAGCCCACGAAATTCACACCTCTGAAAGGATGACAGGAAAAAATGACATCAGCAGCTTAATCGTATTATCGTCGTATTGCCAGGAAATTGGAGAGAGAGCTGCATCTTACGTGATGAGCTGGGCGTTGTCGTGTTTGATCCTCGGTAGCAGGCTCCGCTGGCGCCACTCAAGGAAGCGTGTCAGGGTGAGATCGGGAACAGTGCTGACCTCCATCTGATCTCTGTTTGACCAGATATCCAGACCAACCAGCATCACACGAAGACCCACAGACCGGTACAGCTGAAACAGAGCAGCACATGGCATTGCTAGCAAGGGAAAATCCACCCACTTAGACAGTTCAATCAATACTTATGAACTTGAACAACTCTCACAAAGCTAGAAACCACAAAGCTGCACAAAGCACAAAGAGTTAAATTTAATAATATCAGTTTTTGATTCCTTTTCTTGATTAGATACTGCTGAGTGAATATATATTTGTATAAAATGATTTTCTCGAGTGTTGAAGGAAGGAAGGTACCTTATCCACGTGGTTTGCTACTTCCAGCACTCTGGCCTCTACAGACTTCTTACTGCCGAGCTTCTTATACTGGAAAGCAAGGATTACGTTTCATTAGTAATAGCAGTAAGACTTCAAATCTAAAATATTTCAGCCATTCTACATATAGTAGTATAAGGGATGTAACCATCAATTGGATACAGTTATAATAACAGTGGTCAGATTAATTTAGGAAAATGGTGACGTCATACCTCCGTGTTGTCAACCACCAGAACCATCTCCACTGTCCTCGGTTTTCCAGTATGGGGTTTGGTCTGGGCTCTGCTTTTCTGAATCACAAAGAAAATGTTAGATCTTATCGACAGTGAGTGACAGTGATGTGTGTGTGTGTCTTTTAGGGTTAGACTGATATTTTGATATTTTGGCCTTTAAATACAAAATTGTATATTGGATATGCTTTTATTCAACCTGCCTAAGGTGTGACAGTCAATAAAACCTGCAATAAATCTGCCTACCAACCTGAGAACTTAACCCATATAACCCATATCGGTCAAACCCTCACCTGTCTGTGTCAGTGTGTAAGTGCACTTTGATGGTGTGTGTCTTTACCAGGCTGCTGAGGTAGAACAGTCCAGAGGGACGGGATCCATGATCGTAGAAAGAGGTTGTGTTTCCATGGGAACAGGTGCTCCGCTTCCTCCTCAGGTGTTTATAGTTGTAAACAGCATGAAGACCCTCCTCGTCATCCCCAGAGCTCTGCCTGGCCGTCTGCTCTCCTGCCTCAGCACCGGTGAGGGGTTCAATAAGGTAGACCTGGTCCCGTATGCGCACAAACCCCCTATAGTACAAGACGGGAGTACAATCTTGACTTCCTTACAACCATTTACAGTGATGTAGATGTTTTTATTCTAGCCGTTCTTCACCCCAGCCCTGCATTTGTAACATAAGGAGTTGATTGATCGGTTTTTCAGAGTCTGAGCCACATGCAGCCTAATTCAGATTGAATGGTCTTAATGATAGAGGTAATGGATGCTCAGGGAAAGATCCTAGCCGGTGAATCTTTGGATCAGGAACACTGGTGGATCTGTCCTTGTTTCCCCTTGCTAATGAGCAGGAGACATAATTGCCATACTGAACTGTAATGGGTTTAATTTAATTTGGCACTCAATTTAGAAAGCAAATAATCTTTCAGTGATTAATAATCTTGGATGAAAGAAGTACACCCAGCTACACTCACCTCATTCCTGAGCACAGCCCCATACTGGAAGAAGAGTCCTCCACTTCCACAACGTGTCCATGGTAGTAACAGTGATCCTGAATGGGCATACATCATTGTCAGGGAGAATTTTCCTCATATTTCATTTTTTCTTAAATTGCCTTGAATTACTCAAGACGTTTTAGTAAAATAAATAGTATATGTCAGCCCTTATATAGAATGTCCTGTCCTGATTGACAAAGAGTCTGACTACCAGGTGTCATTTCTCATATAGAACAAGTTTGTAATTGAGACATTAACATCTATTATGACGGATTTTCGACAGTTTAAAGGTAGAATACAAAACATTTGCATTTAGATTACATAAAAAGTTCCTAGCATGAGTTTGGTAGCTAGAGATGATGAAATTTGCAGAGATTTGTACCAATTACTCATAACATGCAACAAGATATCGCTTCCTGTTTTCCTGTATTTTGAAGATATTGAAGTACATTTTTGCAGAAGTCAAACTCAATGGAAAACCACTGAATTCAGTGTCACAGCTCAGAGCTGTAATTTTAGGAAGATGAAATCACACCAGCAGATTACAAAACCGTATAAGGCCAGAGCAGACCAGAAAGACAAATAGCAATGTAGCTCAAAGGGTAGATGGCACCGGATATCCTGTGTGCACTTAATTCAGACCATATGCTTCATTTAGCTCTATGCCCTAAATTATGCTTGCAAATCTGGAAAAAATTGTGCAGTGACAAAAAATAGATAAAAACATTTCTAGAGTTTTACAAAATGATTTGATGCATATGGAAGTGTGTAAGAAGGCATCAATTTTGCTACATTTCTGTCTTTTTCAGTCCTATTTAAAGTTATGTTCTAAATTTTAGAAATGAGTTTAGGCAGTCATACTTTTAAACAACCTGATTGTGAATACAAGGGTTACGTTAATGTTAGTGAATGAATACTAAACTACCTCATGATCTGGAGTAGATGTCACTTGGACGCCATGCTCAGAATAATGTGTCACAGAATAGTTTCTCCCGACAAGATTTCTGTAATGAAAACATTTGAATCACCTTCAATAAGTCAGTTGATGGAGAGATCAAGAGAGAAAATGTGGGTTCCTTGTAGATATTAAACAAAACTTTAAGCCCAGTTGAAATGGACACTTCTCAGTTCTATCAGTTCTTATTTGCTCGGATGTTAAAGTCATCTCACCTGTTCTTTATCAGGTGCAGAGTGCAATTCTGTCCTGCTATTGTCAGAGAGTACTCGATTACATCAGGGTATTTCTACACACACACACACACACACACACACACACACACACACACACAGAGAGAGAGAGAGAGAGAGAGAGAGAGAGAGAGAGAGAGAGACAGGGAGAGACAGAGACAGACAGAAGATTAGACTTAAGAGACATTATTTAGAAATAAAATATGGTTATGGAACTGATCAATTGACACAATAGAAATGTATATTACCTGTTGCGCAGAATAAGTCATTTGAGGTGCATCGTTAAGTTTACGAGGTGTCACAGTTTCGTATTCCATCACATGAGGTAGTGTTCTCAAACTGCCCACAATTACTCCTAGAAGTGATGATATTTTATGAGCGATACAGAGCGAGAGATGAAGACAGAAATAAACAAAGAAAGAAAGAAAGAAAGAAAGAAAGAAAGAAAAGAAAGAAAAGAAAAGAAAGAAACAAAGAAACAAGGAAAGGAAGGAAGGAAGGAAGGATTGAAGAAAAGAAAAGAAAAGAAAAGAAAAGAAAAGAAAAGAAAGGAAAAGAAAACATACGTACCCCAATAGGAGATGCAGACACAAATTAAATATCCCGAATATCCCATGTTGCTGTAACGGACCGCGACTGTCATTGAATACTTTGCACTGAAATACCAAGGACTTGGAGCACTCTGCCCCCGCCCATCGCTGCCTTGTAATATCCTGCAAATTAGCTGAGAAACCAAATGAGTCACAAGCCGAGTCAAATTTCGCCTGTAAGATAAATATTTTTGCTGCTACAACAAATTGAAATATTTCCTTACAAAACAAATAAGGGTTAGACAGCGCTGAACTAGTGGCCGAATTAGTTGTCTCGGATTCCTCAGATAAGAAACGTTATCTGATACCTTGAAGTTACTTTTGAACCTTAAAAATCTGTAGAATGTGAAGTTAAATTCGCAGTTTATTCAAACACAGTAAGTAGCGTTACGTTTCTGTGATGGCACAATATGTTTGCCCCCATCCCATCATTAATTATTAGTTAATTATAACAATAACAAACATTTATAATCTAATATATCTAAAGCAATTCTAATGTGATAAACGTGTTTGATTTTCGGGACTACATTTAGACACACTACTAACATTATATTTTGTAATCATATTGTTGTAATTTTGTTACATGCAAGCTAACATAATCTATTGCTCCCTTCGCTTTAACATAGGCAGATGGAATGAATAATAATAATAATAATAATAATAATACATTGGACTTATATAGACGCTTTACGTGGCAGGGCAGAACAAACAAAACAAAAAACATAAAAAAGAGCAAACAAAACAAAACAAACAGAACAATGAACACTGCTTTGGTATACAATTGCGTGTGTTTTATCAAGCAGATTAAAAGTGTTGATACTTTTAACTCTGATCAGATTAAAAGTGTTGATACTTTTAATCTCCAATAGATCGATTTGATTATTGGATTACATATATTATATTGGAAGTGTACAATAAATCTATTTAAGGCATATTTGAGTCTAATATCGAGTTCCTTAGTGGCCTTTGTCGCCACCTACTGGCTGAATGGTCAGATTCGCACAAATAGGTTGAAAAGGTGACAGCCGGGTGACGCCGTTCAAAATATAAATATCACTTCGGTTTATAGCATATTTCAGAATGGAAACCGTACGATTTGTATCAAGTAATCTGCAATATACTGGAATAGACCGGGGTGACGGACGGGGTGACGTCGATTTCTGCTCCCTGTTGAGTGGTTGGAGTGAGTAATCTTCTAAACTACAACAATCTTTGATAGCAAGCTCAAAATCACTGGGCGGTTTTGATGACGTCGTCACTCCGCGCCATGAACAACAACCATAACATAGTGGGTGCTGCTCTGTGCGTCCAGCCCAGTCAGAGAGTATGAAAACGCCCCAGAGACGATGTTGCAGCCAGAATTGATTCCACTGCTAACAGACAGCAATCGTGTACTGAAGACTTTCGATGAAGGCGCTTTGTTGAGTCGGAGAGAAGATTGTTGCGCAGAGGACGACACGCCAACGCCGTTCAGTTTCACCCCACAACGGATCCATCTACATAAGGACCACGAGTTCTTCGAGGTAACTTTTTCCATGCCAAGGACCCCCAGGTAGAAACGCTTTAGACCACAAACCTCCATCTGGTAACGGGCTGGCTGTCTGGGTGAACTGTAGGTGGGGACGTAACAGTGGGCACAGTAAACCCTCTGATCAGAATTGTAATTTCTTATACATTGTGCTAAATTATTAAAAGTAAAATGCCAATTAATTGAACTAATTGAGCTGTCCTAATTTTGCTGGGGACCCCTTGGAGCTCCCTCAAGGACCCCTTGGGTTCCCTGGACCCCAGTTTGGGAACCATTGACCTACAGTAAAGGAGTGTGTTACATTTCGCAGTAATAATGCCTTGGTTTGTTTTATAGCGACTGAATGTGTATATTGAACATTCCTTTCAGGATGGGGACATTCACAGACACCTGTATTTGCAAAATCTCTCTACCTCAGAGGCCGACGACAAACCAAAGCTCAGGTATAACAGGAAGAACATCACTATGCATGAAGCTGCAGCAGCGGTTCAGGCTATTTAACTTTATTTGTAATAAAATATTATTAAATTACACCAACATACAGTCGTACAACATATTGCACTACTAGGTAATGTTGTTCAGTATATCATCCTCTTCCTCTTGTCCTCTTCCCTACAGTGTGTCTGAGTTTGGCTGTCACATCTCTGGGTGCAGACAGGTGTTCAGCAGCGTGGAGGAGTATGAGCACCACTACAACTCCCTGCACAGACATGTGTGCAGTTCCTGCCGTCGCTCCCTGCCGTCTGCTTGGCTCCTAGACATTCACATTCAGGAGTGGCATGACTCTCTCTTCACGATCCTCGCCCAAAGACAAGATATGGTAAATTAAACACCCCCTACAAAGAAAATAAAGCCTTTTGAGATTATTTTCTTATTCCTGTCATTTTTTTTATAGATTGTTTGACTGTCAATCTTGAGCAGCCTGATGTTGGCTAAATTTGTGACTCACTTAATAAACTACAGAAGCATTTCCTCAAACAGCTCTATGAGCAATTTAGTTTAACAACATCTCAAATATGCGTGTAAACTTAATGCATTTTCAATATTTCTTCCTCTCCCTCTTTTTTCCAGTACCAGTGTTTGGTGGAGGGCTGTGGACAGAAGTTCAGGACTAATAAACAGAGGAAAGACCATCTAATAAGAATTCACAAGTACCCCCCAGACTTCAGATTTGACAAGGCCAAAAAAGACAAAGGGTAAGACGGCCTTTCTCCATTCTGTCCATTAGATGGCAGCAGAAACTATCACTTGAGATGGAGCATTTTGGATAGCTCTTGGATAGCCCATGGGCATTAGCAAACAGGCTTCATCTTTCAAAATTGAATTCCATTGAATCTACCAGAGCTGAAGAAATGTAGGATTTTCAACAGGCTATATTATATTGGGTTTTTTTTGTGTCTCGGTCTCAGACCTTCAAATGAGGTTGTCTTTGCTGCCCCACCAATGAAACTCATGTGTAGATTTGGTGCTATGGGGTCCCATAAGCATGTTTAAAACCCAGCTACAGTGTGGGTTGGTAAAATGCATTTGTTTTGTCTGAAACTGCCTGAAAAACTATTTAATCAGTTTGATTTTCTTTCTTTTAAGTATGTTTTGTGTGTGTGTGTGTGTGCATGTGTGTATTTCAATATGTTGACGTTGATACCTGCCTCTTTCTAACAGACCCCGAGAGACGAAGAGCCAGCAGCAGCAGCAGAAAGACACGGCGATGGAGGCGATGGAGGGTGTGTGTGAGTCTGAGGGTGTGTGTGAGGTGATGTGTGACACGGTGTCTGGCCAGCGGGAGGAGAGGGAAGCCGTGGAGCCTTGTGTTTCTGAGGCAGCGGGGACAGTGAACTCTGAGCTTTCTGCCACGAACACAAGCGCCGAGAAACTGAAACCACGCTACTCCTACAGGTTAGTCTTCAATCAAGACTTCTTTTTTTTTTTCACACCATCATTTATCAGATTGGCTAAGCCCAGTTTGGCTTGGCTCTGGGCTAAGTGTTGTCCCAGGACTAAAACCCTGCAGTTTGTATTAGTTTATATTGGGAAGAATTCTAGCAACTGACAACATTGAGTAATTAGAAATGTGTGTAACGTGATATCTTAATGATACTTCCTTCTTTAAGTGATTTGTAAATTTAAGATACACATTTCAGCGGCCATGTTCTCTTGTTTCAGGGTCCCGGCAACAGTATGCTTTGGTCAAGGCTCTGTTCGAGGGTTTAGAGGGCGAGGGAGGAGAAAATGAAGCACTGGAACTAAGCCTTCAGCTGGTCGTCTTTAAAGATGAATAACTTTATACTTATATTATTGTCTTGTAATTGAGTACATTTTCTGTCAGATGTATCCTTGAATTTGAATAAATAGATTTTTGACAAACAAGTTTTGAAGGATTTTTTCCCCCCCCCATCAATACCAGTAGATGTCAGATATTTTGTGAGAAATGGTTTGTGACATGGATGTGCAGACCCATGCAGGTGATCACAGAATACCTTTTGTTGTGTATAATTTATTGGCTCCTACAATACTCCCATTTCACCTGTCCTCCACATGGTGACATCCTGGCTGTTAACAGACAGGACCAACGGCGTCTCCGAGCAGCAGACAAAGTGTTTTCCGATGGAGATTATACATCGGTGAATACACTATCGGGCGCGTCTTGGTCAACTGGCTCAACACCTGGCTCTGTTTCTCAACATGTCTTTATGTGAGATGCTGTTTTGTTCACATAGTTGGAGATGCAGTTGTATTGTTGACAGTCCGACAAAATAATATATAATATACAACGCATACATTGTCCTTTTTAAACGAATAGTCCAATGGACAGCTTGGGGGAACTTTCAAGCAATCTGAACAATTTCAATAAATATGGAAACTGTAGACCAGCATTACAGTACATTTTAAGTCCTCTGATGAGAAAATGAACTTTATGAGGAATTTCCATCATACATTTTAATAGTTGTACAAAACATTTTTGCACCCATCAAATACAGAATACACTGTACACTTTTTAGCATTTAAAATGTTTGCAAAAATAGTTGATGACTTTTATTCACACTTCCAGCAACAAGGAAACATTGCTGACAGCCTAATGTGGTCTTAAACTTGTAAGAGCTCTTTGAACATCCTTTGTGCAAGTTTTCCTTTGAGGTAAAGTACAATTTACAACTTTTAAATTACCATAGTAAAGATGCAGATTTATTTTTCAATAGATTCATATTTTTAATCTGGGGAAGTAAAAAACAAGTTAAAAACACATCAACTTGAAACAGCATGGTTTAGTACAGTTATTTACTGTAATGGTGTATTTACCTTGAAGGATCATGGCTCATAGTAACCCTAGGTAGAATGAAGTTGAGACAATATTTAATAGCTCAATAGTAAATTGTCAAAGACATTTGTGAACAGGTCACTTGAAAAATATAATTTCTGGAAACACTTGATGGTGTACAGCAATAATTGATATGGCTATAATGTGTTAAAAAAGTGTGGTGCTCTTATAGACATTTATCTATTAATGAAGGAGAATTGAGTCTATCCCATCATGGCTCTTATTTAGTTTTTATTGTTATTGATATGGGATATTATGAGCTAATATGTAAGTGTAAACATATGTTATAATAATTATTAACATGGCTGTCCATATATTTTATCTTAATTTAAGCGTTTTGTGTTCTTGATGAACAGATTTTAACTTTAAAGCCTTAGCTTGGTTATGTTGCAGTCTAAATGGATTTCTAGAGGTTGTGTGGTTATAATTTCAGGGAAACGTTTTTAGTCATAGAAACTTCTTTGATAACCTTTTGGCTCTATAGGCCTGTAGAGAAAAGTTTACTCTAGGCTATATATCACCAAAGGTCACCAATATGTTTAATAGTGACTAGGCTCCTATCAGCCAGAGTATACTTTTTAAGAATAGCCAGTAGACTAAGCCTGGAAATAAAACATTCATCTGGTCACTTTAGCATCAAATTGCTCTGAGCTGTAGTGAGTCATTTAAAACTGAATTATTGCTTGAAACCCTATAGGCTATAGGCCTTTAAATAATGATGTGTTCATGTCTTCTCTGTGGCATCAATTCCTGTTGACTAAATACCTCTATCAAAATATAAAACTCGCGATGCATAGAAAATGATATTTTTCTTACGCAAAATGAGCTCAATAAGAATCGTTTCGTATCGAACGAATTAAATTATATATTGACTGATTACACTGTAAAAATGCCCACATTAACAAGTCATTTAGTGTAGTATTGAGACTTACAATTTTGCTATCCTTAGAACAATTAAAATGCCAATGGGGTGAAAATATTTCACTTTTTTCCAGCACAGTTTCACATTTCGGCAATTTTCTTGTATCAAATGACCATACATTGAAATAAGGCAGATCACTCCAATGGTATCAAGATAACAACAGTTGATTTGCATCGGAGACAAGTGTAATTATTTTACTCCACTGACATTTATCACTTGTTAAAGAAAAATACGTTTTTAAGACTCAAACCTAGACTGAAAAACTTACGGTGGACATTTTTGCAAAGTAGGGTTTCGGCTTTAAAGGCATATTTTTTCAACGCGGTTCTCCCAAAAAATGAAGTTCAAAATTAGTGAACGTTAAGAAAAATAGTACATCCCATACGGTCCACTGAATAGTCCGGGTACAGGTAAGGCAGGCCGCGGTCCGTTTAGGGCACCATAGAGGGACGGTGCGCCCATGGGTGCTCCCAGGGGGAAGGGGAAGGCGAAGGCCGGGAGTAGTGGCTTTGCGGCCAGCTTGAGTTTCTCCAGCTCGGCCTCCTGTAGTCTCTTGGCCTTGGCCCTGCGGTTCTGAAACCAAATCTTGACCTGGGTCTCTGTGAGGCTGAGGGAGCTGGAGAACTCCGCTCTCTCCGCGATGGAGAGGTATTGTTTCTGACGGAACTTCCTCTCCAGAGAAAGCAGCTGAGAGGTTGTGAAGGGAGTTCTGGGTTTTCTGTTGTTCTTGTGTTTCCGCAGGGGGCATGGAGGTGGGCTGGGGAGTCCTGTGGGTTCATTTAGAAAGTCAGGCCATTGCAAATAAAAATAACAACGATATGCTTTTAGATAGATACAAGCAACTTCAGAAGTTTGATTTTGGCATTATGCAGCGATCATATACCTAGAATAGAGCCTATCGGGCCGTACAGAATGCCAAACAACGAAAATGCAGCTTTCCAAAACAGTTTTAGGCAAATGGACAGTTGGCCTAGTTCTCTCAAAAATGTGAGAAAGGAAAGAGAGAAAGAAACTCACTTGGAGGGGAGGTGTAGGAAGCTTGAAACCAGGGGCTCGGCTCCTTGTCGCTGAGGTCGACCACCTCTGGTTTGGAGCGATCAGACAGCGCGTAAAGTCCCCTCGGTGACTGACACTGAGCCTCCTCTGACAGGACGCATCCCGAACCAGGCTCAGGGGAGCGGTGGCTTCTGCCCGGCGTCCTGTCTGATATCAGGGATTCCACACTGAAAGGCAGATCTAAGCTTTTGGTTTTACATCTTCTGACAGGCGATAGGTCGAGCCTCCGAAGCTCATCGAGTCCCACACCGGCCCGGTCCTCTGGTAAGGTCTCCCCTGGAGCAGCCGAGGGCGGTGATCCCTGCGCAGGATTCATTACGCACGACTGAGGTGCCATACAACTTACTGGCCGGCCGATCGCTCCCTTGCTGTTGGTTTCGTGTTCCTGGCGATGCTCTGTAGCTTCGTGGTACATTCAGTTTTACGCACGGGCTTGCCTCTCCCCCAACCAAGTGCCACAAGTTTCTCTTTCATCTTGCCGCCTGCCTATCAGCCCGTCGACTCGTCCACGTGACGTCAACCAAACCGTTTTTGATAGGCCAGGCGTTTCCCGACTGAGAGGTCCAGTTGCCGTTCCAGTCAACAGGCGCTCGCGGACACACTGAGCCTTGACAGATGTAAACCTCCGTGCGGAATGGACGGGCTGTGCACCCTCTCTATGCTGCGCAATCTCTTCTCCTCAGTACATCACTATAAAACGGTTAGATCCGGTCCTCGCCGCTGATTGGCTGAACCACGTTCGAGCCCGTTGTAAAATACCCGGTACGAGCACCTGGGACCGCACAACCGCGTATTCAAATATTAATGCGCTAATCGAAAGTCACCACGCATACCGGTAATTATATGTCGCTTAGCAGCCGGTTACAGTTCAAAAACTACTTCTTTTGGCGGAATAATAACATTTAATTATTACTGATAAAAAGAATTAACCTGGAACTTTGTGTTTTAAATATGGCGTATTTTATAAAAGCAATAAGCCACTGGAGGTCGTGATTTACAGTGACTCACAGTGACTTACAGTGACTCACAGTGACTTATTAGTTAACTGTATGGTTGTGTTTTGGCCATATTGCATCCAATTGTGCCCACTGCGCGAGAGACAGTAAAACCCCAAATAAATAATAGAAGAGGCCTATCCAAATTCATCTTGATATGGAGCGCCTAGCAAGTCTAATCATTTTCAATGACAGCCGAGATAGATGTGAGAGTTTCTGGAAAACCGTGTGGGAACTGTTGTTGGGCCCGCAGCAGCATGACAACTGGTTAAGTGGAGCTAACAGTTTCTTTCCTCGAGGTAGTTTCTACTTTGATCCTGCCGCGACTGGCGCCTGTCTGCTCGCTCTCGCTCTCTCTCTCTCTCTCGCTCGCTCGCTCTCTCTCTCTCTTTTTTTTTCCCGTGACAGTGATAGATGGGGCAACCAAACAAACTTTAAATGACTGTAATTTAGTTACCGACAACATTACACTCTCCTCTACTTATTATGAATATCACCACTCTCTGGTGCTCTGTGTTTGGAAACGGATACAGGAACGCTCCTGTTGTTTTGTTTCTGTTCCATTGTTGTATAATGAATGAATCATTGATGTTTCCTGCTTCTCGTTTGAGTAGCATATACTTGCCAGAAAAGTCAACAATGAGTATTTTCGTTCAAGGGAACATGGGAGTTGAATGTTACCCAGTAGTCTTTTCATTGTTTGAGTCCCATCTCTCTCTCTCTCTCTCTCTATATATATATATATATGTATATCTATCTATATTTCTGTCTGTCAAGTGCTCCCCCATTCATCCCTCCCTCATCCTCAAATCTGTGTATGCATGTGTGCATATGCACCCCCCCCCCCCCCCCCCCCCCCCCTCCTCCCACATACACACTTCTCTGAACCCTGCTGGCAGTGGAGGATTGTTTAAGGAGGTAATTGTGGTTTTCAAAAAAGTTTTCCTTTCGAAGCAAACATGTCGAAGCAGGCTTTATAGATTTCATTTTTTATCTTTCTCTTTCATGAGAGTTGGCAGGGCTTACAGCTATCCTAAGCAAACTTTGGGGAGGGGGGATGGAGTCGTGTGGGATAAACATTTATGAAACGCACAGCGGGGAGCTTTGTGGTAAAAGTGTATCATCTTTAAAAGGAAGGGAGCCCTGCTTGGTGAAGCATAACAGAACATAATCCTGTGTCTGAGTGGACCTGCCAACATTGGGCATGTCAAAATGGAAATGGAAGTGAGATCTCAAACCTTTCCACCCTGACGATTACAGTACATCGCATTCGGTTTGAGTTCTCTTTAGCTTCATAGTCAGAATGAAGTTGAATGGGATACACACCTAACGCACACAGTATCACATTTGCATTGCAGTCCCAACTTACAACGCTAGCACCTCTATCGTTGCTCTGCTGTCATTGAACATTCAGTATAGGATCATCTCTGTGTATCATTCATCATCTGCCCCGCTGGCACATGACCAGGGGTTGGTCAAGTGTTAGTCGTACAAAAGCATCTTTGATTATTTCACATGGCAGAATCAGACAGGAGGGGGGGCTCAACAGGACCCATGAGATGTGGCAGGGTAACTGATTTTCAGGGACTATTTAATCTATTTATTGACTCTATTCATTAACAATACATCCAGAAGCACACTTGGCCCACTGCATTTTTGCTCAGGTCCAATCATGCCAAAGCTCCTGTTGAGCAGAGAGGATGTAGACGGCCTCAGCTCTTGCCTCTGACATTTCACATTATCTGATGGAGCTTGCAGGGAATTGCAACAGCACGTCAGCTGTCATTATTTAAGTGATTTCATCGGTCTCACCGTCGGCGCTACAGCGGTACATCATACGAGCTGTTATTCTCTCTGAGCCCACTCAGAATAGGTGGCCCCGAGTCTAACCTGCTGAACCCAACTATGAAGGAGGATCTCACTGATAGGACCTGCCGCCCCAAGTCACATACCGAGACTTGAATTCTCCCTCGCGGTGCAGAGAACATTTCTGTCCCAGCGCGTCACAGAGTAAAACATGTCAGGAGTCACTGCTGAAGCTGACGACAGGAGCCTTCAAGGTTTTTCATTTGGGAGGAGCACTTACTCACTACAGCCACCAGGGGCACCACAGGACGCAGCTTCAAGCAATTTGGGACAATTGAAAATCAAAATGCAAGCGCTAGAGGCTGAATGACCCTCTAGCATGCGTACGCATACTGAGCTGAGCATAAAGTGGCTATCTGGTATAATCCTCCCTTGTGAGGATGATATGTCATTCGTTTCTTTTTGAGGGGGACATACTGGGGACAGGGCAGAGGATGTCTTAAAGCTTTGTAATTACCTGATGGGTTGTTGATTGGTTAAGTGCTTTCATTTATCCTCTATATGTTAGCATGACTCGGCAGCCGGGGGAACGCGTTGACAGGCGAGCAGCGAGCGGGTTATTATGTCTCTGCGTGTTTGTATGTAGGATATTGGGTCTGGTGACAGGGAGGCGCGTTCCACATGGCGTCTGACAGAGATGAGCGCAGTGTTTGGCTGGCGGGGGACCCGGCAGCGAGTCTTGCCTGCAGCACCGGGTGCTAACAGGTGAACACAGAGATATTGTTGCCGTATTGTTGCGGGTTTCGAGAGGGACAAAGGGAACTGGACACCCTCTCTGGACCTTGAGCCAGCCAGGGGTTAGGGTGAGCTCAGTGACAGCGCTGACAGCACAGGGGAGAACTCAGATGGTGACCTGCACTCTGTAATGATGATGATGATGATGATGATGATAATGTTAGAGAATGGGCCCCCGATAAGAGAGGCTAGCAATGCAAAATGATCATAGGCTCTTTATTGTCTAGCCCTGATAGCAGATGTAGGCTGTGTTAGTATGAGGGTGCTGACAATAGGAGAGCAGGGGACATCGCAGGACTAATCTAGAGAAACCTGACACACACACACACACACACACACACACACACACATGCATATACACATACATGGACAGCTCTCACTATGCAGTCATTCGGTCTGAAAGAGGCTCAACTGTAAACTAGTAGACTATCAGTGTACTGAGAGCAGCATTCCAGTGGTTCACAATGGGACCGAGAGGACCGACATGGCTTAACAATAATGACTGGAGTGTAGCCATTTAGTGGTCAAGTGAATGACTGGAGAATGCTACCACGCTATATAATATGCTCTTGCCCTCTCATGCTGTTTCTTATCTGCTTTGCTCCCTCTCTCCTCCCCTCCAGAGGCTAGATTTACAATGAATTAGCCACAACATCAATTTCCCCCCTCGGTGTCGTAACTAAATGCAGAACGAGGTCAGACCACAAAATCAGCACGTTATGTGACAGCAGTGAGCACAGTTTGCTGCGCAGTCGTTCACATCACAGCCATGGACTGTGGTGATATTCACTTTTTGTGGGTGTACTGGGCAACGTAACAAAAAGCTGAAACAGGTCCTCCATCAAGCATTTTGGTAATTAGGTCAAAATGAACCTTTCTGAAATCTGAGTTGCAACTGAGTTGTGACAAACTTCTGTGCTTCTTTCTTGCTACATCGTGTTTAATAATATCTCATGTGTCCAAAAGAAGACTAATGATTATTAGAAAAATAAACGTGAATTAATTTAAGATGGTAAAAATCTTTTTGGTAAAATCTCTATAAATGCGCTGTATCCTAAATGACCGTCCTTTCTTTGAGGTGTACCAAAAAAGCCCAAAATGGATTAACCACTCACACTGTAATTTAGTTTACATTCAATTCATCTTCACACACCAGACCACAACTAGGTCGCACCTGCTTTTCCTGTGTTCAAAACACAATCATGGTGTTTCTCTGTGTTCCTGTGATTCCATAATGAGAAGATGACCCGTTTGCAGCTAGCAGTCTAGTCTTTCAGGAGGGATTGTGGCCACATCTCCTCCGATGGAAATTTCCTCAGAGCTTGTGACTCAAGTTGACTTTAAAAGATGTATTCTATAAGTATATCCCTTATGTACAGTATATCAATGGTGGCTCTTGTATTGTATTGTTGGACACGGAGAAGCTGGAACTGGAACAATTTGTGGTTACATGCCTTGCTCAGGGGCATTTTGGCGTTAGCTCTTGTCGGTGGTAAGAGTCTTTTGCATTCATTTCCCCCAACTGGATTTTTTCAGCCCAAATCTGTGGATCTGAGCCAATGTGACGTTCTGGTCACATTCCCACCTTCAGGCAAATGCCATCCTTAAAGTGTCTTATGCATCTCTAAAATGTAAACGCAAATGCTGCATACAAATAACATACAAATATCTAGGACATCTTTTGTGTTTGTATGTGGTGTGTGTGACTGTGATCTCAGCACAGTGACAGCCTGAACAAATATGCTGAGTTGATTATTCTGAGATGACAATATTCCACGTCCTCCCATGAAGCTCTGAAAGGGATGGGAGGGGAGAGCAGAGGCCCCTGAATAAACAACCATTAAATTCTCCCTGTGCCTGTCTGAGGAGACCCTTCAGATTTTGGGACCGTGTTTTAAACAAACCAAACCACAGAGCCAGACTGAAGCAGAATTATATATCGGGAGAGGGAAAGATATTTGTCAGAATAAAGGGAGAGAATTTACATTTAACACTTAATCTCTTTTAGATTAGATGTTCGTAGGGATGCGGAGTAGTGGACAGAGGGATAAAAGAAGGAAGATGGGTGGATGGAGAGAAGGGGGGATGAAGGGATGGAGGAGAGGATGAAAGCTTTGTTGTGCTGATGCTTAATGAGCTGGAAAACACAATTGAACTTCTCTGACTGTGGAAATTGCTGTGAGGGCATCGTAAATTAGCGTCAGTGTGGGAGCTAGCCCGCTGACAGAAAGGGGCTTTGTGTGGTTAGGCTTCCTCACCGGCCTGCAGCCACCGAGATCCTTCCAGCAGCCCTGTGATGAGAACGGACAGCATCACAGCATCAGACGGGAAAGAGTTCAGCACTTATTCTGTAATGCAGAGACAGGAAACTGTTTGATAGGGTTAAAGTTCAGTCCGCTATACCCACGTGACCCTTTTGTCTAACTTCACTGCTCTGCTCTGCCCCAAGACCCTACCAGACGTCTGCCAGTTAACTGTACCCTGATTTACCAGTCTTCGCTGTTACCTCGTTCTCCGCTTACCTCCGTCCCGCAACACTAGAGCCCTCTACGCTTTTTTTCCGACCCATTCTTTATCTGTGCCCTATTCCACCTCAGGGTTATTGCTCTATAAATGGGATGTCAGAGAAAGAACAGAGTGCAGAGAGAGAGAGAGAGAGAGGTATGAGATAGGAATTAGGAGGTAGGGGATAAGGGAGAAAGCGAGGGAAGAGGAGACTGGTCTAACTCTTCCCTGATATTTAGTGAACACCAAAGGGTGACTCTTCATTCTGGCTTCGCAGGCTTGGCACATGCCTTCTGTTACTAAGTGGCTTCATATTGAAAGGCTCTGTGGCGGCTATTCTCTCTCCCACTGGGTGCCAGCCTCTCTGCCCTGGCAGCTGCTGGGCTTTAGAATGGACCCATAGTTTCCCCTCTGCAGGTGAGCTGCACAGCCAAAACAGGGCCCCTCAAAGGCCCTTTCACACCCTCAATAGGAAACTGACTCGGGGAAGAGAGGAACGGGCACACAATGGCCGCCTTCTCTGGACATAGAGAAGATGGAGATGAGCTATTGGGGTGCTGCTTTAGTGTCGCTTATAGCCATGTCGAGGAGGGGTGACGAGAGAAGAGAGGAGAGGACGGGTTTCCTCCTGAGGTTTGAAGGTGTGGTTCTTTACCCGTTCTGTTTTTAGCATTGCCGTGCGGGGATGTGCTGTCACCCCGTGTCTCCGATGTAATCGCTGCGGCTTTGAAACCTGACAAAACCGAGTGTTTTTTTTCTGTGTCCTGAGGCGACAGTGGTGACACTCAGCTCCTATCCACACCTCCCCTCTTTCCTCCCTCCCCCCCAGACCACTGGAACTCCCTCTCACCCTGGCAAAGCCCTCCCCATGCAGGGAGGAAAGAATGCAGCTCCCTCTGCTCCCTCTCACCTCCTATTCATACTTTGCTTTTTAACTTTTATTAGCAACAGCTTTCACTGACATATCAAGAGTTGGCAACGGAGGGATGGGGCGAGGGAGGGGAGGAGAGATGGAGAAAGGGTTTGGAAGTGTGCAGAAAGGGGGTAGAGAGGAGCGATGAGGCAACGGGAATGTGAGTTATCCTCTATCTTTGTCAATCATTCCAGCATGTCCCCATCAGGCTACAGTAGATGCAAAAAAGACAAGACGTTGAATAATTTTACTCTTTCCCAAAATGTCAAAGGGCAGGAAGAAACTATTTGAAAACTTGTATCTCTGACTCCAAATTACAGGAATATTATTATAGAATATTGGTATCCTGTGTTATCGTTCACAGTTCACACGCACACACGCACACACACACACACACACACACACACACACACACACACACACACACACACACACACACGCACACACACACAGATTATGGAGGCTTTAGCTGTCTGATCTAATTAAGTTGGGTAAGAAGATGCTATCAGTCCCTGTCTTATTTTTCCTCTGTTTCTTTCATTCTCTCCCTCTTTCCCCTTCCCTCTCTAATCAGTTCCACTTTGTTATTGCTGGCCCCAGGCTGTTTACCTCTGTACTAAACTGCTTTCACAAGCATGAGACCAAAGCCTGCTCAAATGACTATTAGACCCACTAAATACCCACACAGACCCAGAGTCACTGTGTGTCTGACTGTGGGCTGACCTTTTGGAAGTTGTTGCAAGCATTAAGCTGATCTGGTGCTCCTTACATTTGCTTGAGCCAGGAATCAGGTTTTCCCTCTAAAGCTAGTTGACCAGTTTTGAAAGGTTATGTCGTGAATAGAAACTCTCATGGCAGCAGAGAGAGCTTAGCAGATGCTAGCAGATGCTATGAAATCATGGACATACAAATGAACAGGATGAGGGCTTGGAGCCAGAAAGGCGTAATGGCCTTTTGAGTGATGAGCAAGTAATGTAAGGGAAAAAATGAATGAATGAAAATACAAAACGTTGTAGCCTTAACTGAAAAAATCTGTTATTGATTGGACTCAAAAGGGTGTTAAGTCCACTTACACCTGTTTTGGCCAAATGTTGCTATATAGTCAAATGGCAGACACTGTGCCAAACGTATTGCATTAATCTTAAAAAAAATGTAGCCAGGTTTTCCCATGATAACTATGAGATCATTTCTTGTTATTATGAGATTTCAATTTTGATTATTTTTGATTATTTTATTTTGTCAATACACACATTTTTACTTGTAGAATACCTATTATATATATATGTTTAGAATAGTTTAACCCATAGAATACTGATTAAACTGATTAGATTACACAGACTACCTGTCATAATTATTGATATATATCATTATTGTACATAGATGCAGTGACAAATGTGTGTATTGACAACATGTTTTATGGGGTTAGAAGTGGATTTAGGTTTCCCCTTAAAATATTCCCTGAATTACCAAATAGGAATTGGAAATTGGGAATCACTGTCAGCCTTGTGATTCTTTTCTTATAAAAGAAAATCAGGAAGGCAGAGGTATTTAGAAATTGTTAGCTAGCATGGTTAATATTGCTTTTGTCTGACAATGAAGACCGTTCACTGATAAAAATGTCACCACCAAGTTGCCACTCTTTGAAGCTGCTTACCATAGTAATACTTGGAGTATGAGAAATATCCTGAAGATATTGGTGTATTGTGTTACTGAAACTAAATTGAATACATTTTGATTCTAGAATAACAACTTTGTGTACTTTTTTCATTTACGCTTAATCAACTTGAAAAGAGTCTGTGCCAAAAAGGCGGAATTGGCTTTTTATGGCACATACTTAACATTAAATATCTATATTTGTAATTATTTTGCTAATATGGTTGAATGGGTACGTCTTTATATGTGTAAAATGACATTATCATTATCAAAGTTATTTAAAACAAGTGATCCAAGTTATAGATCTCCTGTAAAGCCAAAATCTACCCAGCAAGCAATTTGATGGACAGCCAATTTCAACATCAACATCAAAACGAGCACATTTACACAATATGCTGTTATTTCACAATAAAGATTCATATTACAACAGCTTTTGGGAACTGTTAGTGCCCGATTTCACAAAACGATACGACGTCTGAACTTGCATTTTGGCACGATAGGTTTTTAACATTGGTGCAGGCTGTCGTATCAACATCTACTCAACATCAAAATGTTTGCAGGGTACTTACTGCCTTCTGGCTCCAAGTCCTCAATGAGTTCTGAGGACAGACATGCTCATGAATGTGCCATGCTTCATGTATTATTTGCTCTGAGGTTTTTAGAAGGAAGCATTTCCTGCAGTCAGGCCAGCTGGGAGTGATTTAGTGACATTATTAAAATCCCTATTCTGGCAAACGTCTCTCTTCAGGGGGAAGTTCAGGGGACTATGTAAATATGTAAGAGTAACCTTCTTTGTTGAGATTCATCTTGTGTTGTCTTGATTGGACAGGACACAGTGAGCATCAATATTGTGTGAGTAATTCCTGGAATACACATATATTGCCCTATAAGAGAAGTAACTGTGAGTAGTGTAACTGAGAAAAAAAGAGTTTATCTCCTGTCCTGACAAAAATATTGTTGATACAGAAGTGGAGTTTATATTATTCAATAGCATTCATGGTTTTTTGTCGATATGAGGTCAAAACCCTTTGACCTTTAACACACACCAAAAGCAATTACTGCTGTTTGCCTTTGCAGGGCAGCATAGATAGCATGTCTTCTAAAAAATTACATCTGTGACTCAATGAACACTGGGTTTGAGCCTGCTTGACCTGTGTTGCATCAGTTTCTCCACATCATCACATCTCAGGCTAAGTGCTAGAGAGGCCAAGTCTGAAGAGACGAGATATTACTCAGACCTGATCCAAGACAAACAGATGAAACTAATCGTGAACCTAAATGTCTCTCATGCCAAACTGACTGCTGCTGAAGGAAATACTTCTATATTAAGATAAAAACATCATTCTGGTACAGCTCACAAACTTTGTCACGTTATCCTTTGTCATTCTGCACTGTACAAATACCTATACTTTCTGTTTCTATCTCTGCGCCGTGACACTGTACAGAATCTATACTTGTTCAGTTAGTGTGTGATGCTGATGCTTATTTTCTATGTTACAGTTGATTCAACTGAGACATGAGTCTATATCATTGTAAAGTATTACTGATGATAACCCCTTTCCCTTTGCTGTCTCTCTCTACTACTACTGGGGGTATCTATGTTCTGCAGGCATGTAATTATGGTTTGACAAGGTTTAAAAGCCAGACTGTCCACAGGGCAAAATGTGGAGACAATCAGGTCAAGGGAGGAGAGGTCACGGATGTGCATTGGCTGCTTGGTGGGCAGAGACTCAGAGCTACTGCACATATGTAGGGGCAGTCATCATCTTCAAATTCAAGTCTCAGTAGAGGCCTCTCACTCTACTGAGGCTTCCTTTTCTGACATAGAATGACTTCTAATAAGTAACTTTGCAAGCTGGCATATATGAAGCTTGTTATATCAGCTAGGGTTGAGGTGTAACTGGTTACAGGATTCCTTTAATCTGATTGCAATGGGCAACTGCGATCCTTTAGATCTACTGAAGAAACATGGGCAAAAAGACAGTAATCAAGTAGAGAAAGGAGCAGAAGTGAGTACGTAGTTATTCAAGTCAGAAAAAAAAGCTTGATAAAAAGAGGTAATAGGTTGATAAAAAGGAGATTTGTGAAATATTGTAAAATAAAGGGTAATAATCTTACACAAACACTTACAGTCTGTATATTGGAATATTGTATAACGTTCTTCAATATTTGTAGGTAAAGTAATCCAGATGTAACTGAAACTAAATGGCTTTGCATTACTAAATTACTACATTTGAGGAACAGTAAACCAGTGCTTACAAAAATGCAGGCAAAAAAACATTCTGTAACAGAACAGAGTAGCGTGGGTTTGTGGGTAGAAACAGACCAATGAGTTCGCTAGAATGAAGAAGGGGATTTTTGTGTGCTGACGATGGGAATCTCATGAGAGGTTTCTTTCAAAGGTGATTCTCTGACAGATTTTCCGTTGAAACATGGGACGGAAGTTATGGTAGAAACTGGGGGTTAAAATGTCAGGGCAAAATGATCCCTCTATAGTGGGAATAAAAGTATTATTCATAGCGATGATTCCAAGGCCGCACACGAGAACGCCCCTAGGAGCAGTGTTCCAATTAGTTGTGGATAAATGATGAAGACCAAAGATTAAGTAATTATTTTAATTGAAGCCGCTGGGTCTACATTCTTTGTCACCAGGGAGTCTGTAATTATCCATTCACTGAGCAACACAGAAACCATTGGTATTTGAAATATGAAGATGCACAAACAAGAGGCACATATTTTTCCGCAGTGATATATATTCATTGAAATACAAATAACAGGCTCTTATTAATCTGTACTTATCAAAGACTAGGCTTATTATGTTTTATCATCAAAGGGAGTATTAACCTGAAAAGGATAAGAATCAGAGATCTGTTGACTCGACTGATCATATCTCTGTATAATATCCTCATCTGTCGTCGGAAAAACTCAGAGCAGAAAGCATAAAGATGTTTGTCCACCGACACGATTCCACAGAGCGGGCACATGTTTCTTTCATAAGGATGAAAGTGCGGAGCTCCTGTAACTGGATCTCTCTGTAGCGGGCAGCTTTCCATCAGGAAACAGCAGGATCCCCTCTTTAACCCAGGAGCATCAGGATGGATGGGACCCTGACACGCAAACTCAAACACACACACACACACACACACACACACACACACACACAATTCAGAGTGTGACAGACATAGAAAGGAATTCTGTGATTTAGATTTATGGATGCAGTTGTGTTGATTGTTTACTTTGTTACTAATTATATCTACTATACTAATTAATCTCTTATATGGACCTGTGCAATACCCCCCCCCCAACAACCAGTCAATCATCTACCCCTCCACCACCTTGTAAATATATTTAATATTTAATTTGTTAATACTACTTGTTTATCTGTTTGCTTTTTCTTATGGCACTCTATTGTTTGCACACTTGTTTTTTTTGCACTATATTGTTTATTGTATATTCTATTCTATTCTATATTCTGTTTTTCTATTGTTGTGAGCTGCTGTAACGTGAATTTCCCCACGGCGGGATTAATAAAGTCTCTCTTATCTTATCTTATTAGGAAAGGGGTGTCAGTGAAGGCAGCACACCAACCGGGGCCTGGGATTTCTGTAGAGTTGCACAGGGATGCATGTACACAAGTCCCCTTTCCTGTGCAACATCTCAAGCACCTGTACACACCCTCCTGTTCACTGCTACGCTTGCTATCACTTCATTCTGTATCTATGAGAGTCTCCTGTCCTCATGCGAACAGTGATTGTCCCCTCTAAGTGCGCTGAGCTGACGCTTTATGTGATGAATTCTGCAGTGCCAGGGGTCAGGGGTTAAAGGTTAGGGGTACTCCAGCTGGCAGCCAGGACCACAGTGGGCTCCAGTGAAGAGGCATTCAGTGGCCGGGGCGGGTGGGGGGGCTGAAGGAGCGCTGACCATGTGCTCCCAGCAGCACTGCTGTGCACAATTGTTTCTGTCTCTTTCTATCAGGTCAGAGGCACTTTTCCTCTTCCAACACGAACCACTGCTACTCTCAGAAGTAAGGGGGCTCTGGAAAAAAAAGAGGTGTCTTATATAGGTGCCTATTTTATTTCAAAGTCAAACTTTGAAATAAAATAAAACCCCGTCTGTGAACGCATGTATCGTTTGTCGAGCCCCTGCAGTTCCCAGGATATCCTGCGGAGGGCAGATCTCCTTTTAATGGGCCACATGTGCTAAGTGTTGGCATGATGGCAATTTCATTTAACAGAGTTTTCCAAAACATTAGTTCTCTCAAAGTGGAAAATGTGTTTAATGAGAAGCGTACAAAACACAGTAAATAGCTTTAAACTTACTTTAACTGCTGCCACATGTTAACTAAATTTATGAGGGGTGTGATTGAGAGAGGTATGAGTGTGGGTGTGTGTGTCTGTGTATGAGAAAGATAGAGGAGTGAGAGCAGTGAGAGTGGGAGTAACTGAACTCGAAACTCTTAATGGCCATATTAAAATCTGCAATCGCTCCGAAAGTGAATAATCATCGCTAAATATTGCCAAGAGTATTCCTTACCTTTCCCTCCCCTCCTTGTCAGTTGGGCTGATACACTGACAAAGCAGACTAATGGCCGCGTATCAACTCAAACGGCTAACATCGCTAATGGCCGTCTCTCACACGGCTGCTCAGATCAGCCCCTCAGATTAACTTCTCGGGACAAAAAAAGGTCAATCATATTCCTCTGAGCACGGGGTCTCCTCCTGTCTCCTCTCACGGAGACAAAGAGCCTCACAGTCCGAGAGCCGGTCTATCAGTTACATAACAGACGGAGGGGAAAGTTCCTATTTCTGTCTGTCTCCTGTGTCCCGTGCAGCTCCTGGTCCATCCCTCTCTCCCCCCCCCTGTCTCCCTACTGCTGTCATCGGCGCCATTGTTGCCGAGACCATCTTAGCCATTACCCGTGGAGCCGTGTGAGTCAGGTGGCTCCGGGGGCCCCAGACTGCCTGGCTCATCCGTCGTCCCCCTCCCCTCGTCTTTACCTCCCCTCATGTCAACCTGGCACACCTCCCGACATAATGGAACTTTTGTGCAAGTGTTGCTGACATGTTGCCTCACGTGGTGCATTTCAACGTGTGTGTGCAGTGTGTACAATACTAGGACCTACTTTTTAGAATAGAATCTACTTTTAACGAAAAAAGGCCCGCACGGTTACGCAAACACACAGTGAGTCGCTACAACTAGCAATGCAAGCTAATCTTCTGGTGCAGCTCATAATCCACACTGTTGAGCAGATAGCAAGCTAACTTTTGTGTCT
>JAXDDW010000085.1:2060000-2086411 GCA_034670385.1 Hoplostethus mediterraneus | reverse complement strand
CAAAAAAAAAGTTACTAAGTCTTTTAAGTTATAATTCCCAAAGTATCTTTTATGTACAAGTACGATACAAATATACTAGCAGTGTACTTACAAGTAAACTTCTTGGGACTAAATTGGCCCAATTCTAGTTTATGAAAGTACACTTTGAAGCATACTTGAAAGTAAACTTCTAGGTATACTATCAGTTTACTGGTAATAAACTTCTAGTCCCCTTTTTAGTTTATTAAAGTACACTTTGAAGCATACTTATAAGTAAACTTCTAGTCCCCTTTTTAGTTTATTAAAGTACACTTTGAAGCATACTTATAAGTAAACTTCTAGTCCCCTTTTTAGTTTATTAAAGTACACTTTGAAGCATACTTGAAAGTAAACTTCTAGGTATACTATTAGTTTACTGGTAATAAACTTCTAGTCCCCATTTTAGTTTATTAAAGTACACTTTGAAGCATACTTATAAGTAAACTTCTAGGTATACTATTAGTTTACTGGTAATAAACTTCTAGTCCCCTTTTTAGTTTATGAAAATACACTTTTTGCTATGCTATTATTTCAATAGTAGTACATATTTATCCCACTTTTAATGAAAATGCTGAAGAAAGGTGACAAAATAGATTATTCCAGTATTTAATTTGTTTCACCAATTAAAACAGTTCCAGTAGTATTTAAAAACTCACACTGTTTTTAAAATTTGAACTTATGAAATGCAGTGTACAGAACAAGTCCACTGGAACAGAACAGGGGTGAAAATATTTCAGTTCTTTAAATGTCCAGGGTTTTCTTTGCAGAAGTTTGTTTGTAGCTCTGGTTGTTACATTTCTTCCTGATAATTCTTCTGATATCTTGGACGCTTATGCCAGGAAACTTTGCCAGAGCGTGACCTGTGAGATAAACACATACACATAAAAACAAAGAAAACATTAAAAAAAAATTCTATCCACAGCTGCAATTAAAGTCAAAAATGTAAAGATATAAACAACTTTGGGGCCAAAATCAAAATGTAATGTATCAAAGGTATGTAGCAAAGGATTAAGATGGATGGATATTGGTTGTATGAAGAAAAGAAAAACAATGAAATTGCTTCATATGCATTACAAATAATCTGACTTCAAAAGAACACAAAGTGGTAATAATAACAGGAGACAATGCTTCACATATGGATGTAGATGCTAAAATGTGGACACTTCAAATAGATCTATGTAATCAGCACAGTTTCAAGGTGGCTACTCAAAACTAGTGTCACCAAGTCAGTATGAATGACGACCAAAAGCAAGGCACAACCTCCCCTTCTGTTCCCAAGTGATGATGTTGTATACCGGCCGGAAAGTTTTTTTTTTTTTTTTTTTTTAACACTATGGGCCTGATTTACTAAGATCCCAGATAAGGGGCGCTAAATTGTGTGCTCCTGGTAAAATTTTGCGTGTTTGGTTAGCGGTTAGCGCATGAAAAACAGGTGATCTACTAAGAGTAACCCGCTAAATGACAGCACGCGCAAACCACAGTATGTAAATGAGGGTTTTGTGCGTGGTAATCGTTTCCACCATGGAGAGTGTGGACAGAGAGCTGGATGGCCGCAAAGACGAATGAAATTTGATCCGATGGATTAATCGAGAGCTCAGGTGGGACACTCAGGCCACACTCGGATCTAAACGCTCTGACCAGAGGGATCAAAGATGGGGTAAAGGCAGAGGTGGGGTCTCTCAGTCCCGGTCCCAGAGCTGAGCAGCCAGGTACCCGAGAGGGAGGAGAGGAAAGGAGAGGAGAGGAGCGCACTGGAGGAGAGACATACGGCGTGCGTAACGGCGCTTAAAGGACTTTTAACACACCTGAAAAACTGCTACAGTTCGCTAGAATGACCCAGACGCAAGGAAATGCAGAGATAAGAGCTTTTGCCCTGGCAGGTATTAAATCAATCGAAAATCGAAAAAAAAGCTGTGCCTGTTAAGACTTGCCTTTCAAACGTGCTAAATAAAAAGCCAGTCACTTTTACCTCCACCATACAACATGATTCTAATTTATATCTAAACCCCCCCCCCCACAAAACTAGAGGTTGTGTGTGAGAATTGATCTTAGAATGAAAAAATAATTAAATACACTTACCAAGAATAGCATCAAGTTTTGTGCCATCGAGTTGTGGTTTTGATTCCACGTCTTTGTGTACTCCTGACTGTCTCCCTGTCAAACTTGAGCAAGACAGCGCTTCCCTGCCATAGACGAGGACAGCAAGGTCTCCGATGTAAACTGATGGATGTGAAGTTCGCAGAGAGAGAAGTTTGTGTCTCGGGACTTTGACATCAGAGCCTGGCGCAAGAGACACCTGCACAACAATTGAGTAATCGGTTAATTTGCTATTGGCCATACATTTTTGTTACTAAGTGTGGAACAGTACACACACCAACACAAGTAATGTGCTAGCAAATCAAAACTGTAAAAAAAAATGTAATTAGACTATACCAGTGCAGTACAATTCTAAGCATTACCATTTCATCAGAGTCCACTTGAGGAGAGGCATGCACAGAAACCGGCAACTGCACTGATCGCACGGGTGTTGATTCGGCTGATGCATGGCTTGAGATCAAGGAAACTTGCTCAACTATGTCTTTTAACTGCTGCACAACTGCTGGAAGCTCTGTTATGAGAATGAAGACATAAATAATTATTTTTTTAAAAAAAATCAAAGCCTCATGACTGCCAGTTAAGAAAAGTTCCAAATACCATACAATAAAATAAGGGCTTGTGCAAGTTTAAGTAAGATGAATATAAAACATGTATATGGTTTTATGAAACTACTTGTTATGCAGTTACAGTTAATCTCGTCTCCTCATGAAAAGATTGTTTTAACTATTTTTTTTCCTAAATTCATAAACTTACCTTTCATTGCATCTACTATCTGTTTAACGTTGTTTTCTTTAAGCCTCTTGTTCTCTGATTTTAATTTCTGCATTTGTAGTTGTACCGTGCTCCAGTTCCTAGGCTGTATGTCCTCATCTGACGAGTCGCCATATTCTGAAGTTGACTACAAGACACAAACACACAAAATTATAGTGTGTCATACACAACATGATTGATGATGAACACAAGGCAAACATTTACAATTGAACAACATGAAAGTCTACAGCCTCTGTAAATATTCAAATAATTTACCTCTAAAGCTAGTTGTTGAGTCATCAGATCCTTCTTCAGGCTCTCGATCATTTTTTCTGCAGCCTCTTTGGTGGGACTGGTTGCCTTTTTGGTCTTTTGCTGCCAAAATTATAGTTTATAGTTTAATAGCAAGGATGTGCATCAATGTGTTAAAATTAAATATTGATTACTTATCAGAATAAAGTGGTACAATTTTTTTCTCCATCTTACTGATAGAGACAGTTAAGACAAACGGGAAGTGGGGGAGGGAGAGGGAAAAACATGAAGCATGAATGGCATGAGGTCAGAATCAAACTCAAGCCATCTGTGTACAGTAAATTAAGTAATGCAATTAAAAAAACATTTAATTAAAAAGCAGATTACTTTACTAAGTTAATTACCTTTACTTTTGAGACAAATTAATTATTTTCATTCTTAAAGACCATTCCCAATAGTTTTTTGATGAATGACTCATAAGAGGTCAGAAGAATAAAGAAAAGGTTTTAATTTTCATTTTGACATGTATGAGGTGTATAAGAAAAAAAGTAAATGTCACTTCAGTATTGCACTGTATGCTTTTCTATTCTAGAATCAATTGGAGAGCTGTGATATAATCTCCTACATAAAACCAATTTATTTCAATCAATTTATTCACCTGTTTTGATGGTCTTTGATTGTCTTCTTCCACATTCTCCATCCACCTGCTGTTGGGCTTTATCTTTCTCTTCACTGTTGTTTTCCAGATGTCTTGTCCCTTAATAAATTCCTCCCTCTTCTTGCACAGGTCAGTGTAGTTGTCTATGTGAAAAAAATATTTGGTACAATGAGTACATGAAAAGTTAGTTGTAAAAGTTACACAATGCATGCCTCCACTCAAACACACATGCTAGCAAAGTCCAGCCATCCCCACAACCCTGATATACAGACTAAGTTCTGCTAACAATGTTAAGTTAAATTAGGTCAGTCATTCCCAAACTCTAGGTCAGAGCCCACATATGGGTCATAGGAGATGTTAATATTGTTACACTGGCTAGAGAAAATAGTTAAATGCCTAAATGAAAATATTAATTTCCTCTCATTTATGAAGTATTAAACATGTTTGCGGGGGGGATCGCATATGGGCTCAAATTTGTCTCATAAATAACTGTAAATGCACAGAGGGTGATCCACAAATATTCCTTGAATTGCACACGTTTCGCTATCCACAAATACAGATTTCCTATTTGTAACTTGTGTGTTGGTTTTTACAAATATATGTGTATTTGTAAATATATCATTTTCCATTTGTAAAACTGAAAATTCTGTTTGTGAAGCGAGATTCAGCATTTGTGGATCACCAATCACATGCATTCACCGCTTTCCTCAGTGACATAATTTTGAGACATACTTTCGAAATCCACACAGATCCACAAACAAAAAGCTTGTGATTCACACAAAGCATGCACCGCACCCCTCTCAGTAGGTGGCAGCAGTGTTGCCAACTTAGCGACTTTGACGCTATATTTAGCAAGTATTCAGACCCTTGAATCTCGCTTCACAAACAGAATTTTCAGTTTTACAAATGGAAAATGATATATTTACAAATACACATATTTGTGACCTGCTCTCACAGAATCAGTCACATTGACCCCAAAACACATTCTGAGGTTTTCAGATTTCTTGAAAGAGGAGAATGTAGGCTTTCCAATGATACCAAAAAATGAGAAAGTTATGTGGCGTTATACAACGAGAGACACAAAAGTGTAGTTTTGAGAAAAAGGCCTTTAAAAAAACGTTCCATTATGACTCTGAACATTCCATTTGTGGGGGGCTGCTGCTTTGACATCTCACAAACAAATGCTGCTTGAGTGATTATTTTAAATAGCAGATATAACATTTAGGCATCTATGTAAAGAGGAGAAATTGCTCTTTAATGTTATATTACACACAGTACACTTACACTATTAATCCACTATTAATGAATCTCTCAAAAGCACTCTCAAAAGTGACTCCCCTCCCCAACCCCCCACAATTATGGTTACACATAATTCAATTGTGTAAAAAGGAAGACAAACATACTGATATACGTTAAAGTGTTTATGTAAACACATTCTTTATTTGTAAATATATGATTAATGTATACAGTAGCCTATACAGTGTAGAAGATGTATACCAATATATAGCAATGTATAGGTCAAAAGGACACTTTGACCTATACATTGCTATAGATTGGTATAAATCTATAGATTGGTATAAATGCCAAGTGCCAAAATATTAAACACATCAGATCCGGATGTCCCACCATAATAAACGTCAGATCTGGACGTCCCACCATAATAAACCTTTATGTACCCAAACTCTTATCAAATCTCAAATCTATTGCAGCCCAACCGTCCTGGTAGGGGGATCCCTCTCTGAGTAGCCCCTCCAGAGATTTCTTCCAATTTTCCCTAAAAGGGTTTTGTGGGAGTTTTTCCTTGTCCTCTGTGAGGGTCTAAGGCTGGGGGATGTCGATACCATTTATTGTTTCACATGTTGGGCACTGTGAAGCTCTTAAGAGACTGGAACGGTGATTAAGGGCTGTACAGATACATGTGATTTGATTTATACCCCAAAGTAATATTGCAAGAAAAGATATAACCATATTACACATATCACTAATTACATCCTTAAATGATTAAATAATTAATCTAGACATTCATCGTATCTGCATATGTGATCACCATCAACAAAGTAAGAGGTCCTCTGGTGCATCCTTTGTTTTTGCTGCTTCCTTTGGAACAAGCAGTTTCTTTGGATCAGTTTATAGTGCTGCTGACAGGAACATGTGTTTCTCACCTAGGAAACAAAAAACATCTTAGGCCTACATTCAGTTTGTGACAATTAAAATAAATTAACACAACTCATTTTGTCATTTCAGTGTGAGACCATCTGTAGTTAAATACAACTACAGTGTCCTGTTGACGAGCTAGCTAGCTAGCTAGAACTACTCAAAACATTACCTACAATGGTCATTATTACTGAGAACAAGGTTTAAAGCCGTTTTGGGGCGTTTTTTGCTCCTGTCACATTTTTACTCACTGTGGGCTCATTTTTCACTGCATCTGCAAGTCCTGCACCTCTATGGAAACAGCACAATCATGGCTAGAAGGAGGGAGAACTCAAGTGTATTTTGTGCAGTGTAACAGTTATAATGCCATATATCATAAAAAAAAAAAAAAGAAGAAACGTAAATTGAATTTCTTTGATCATTTAATTTACAAAAATAGAAAAAAGGTTCCACCAGCAGAAACAAACTTGTTCCAAGTACCCACAAGTCTTACCAACACAGGAAAAATAAAATGGGGCCTCCACATGCTATACTTCTTGGATCTATTTACATTTTTACAACACCTACAAACCAGGCATTTAAAAAAAAAAAAAACTATTTACAGGTCAACTCTGGTTAGTCTTTCACAATTCAGAGGCACCAGAGTCCTGACTACAACCAGGCACAGGGCCACACCACTTTCTACACTTCCATGCAGTCTTTTTTGCACTGAATACAGGAAGCCTTGCTTCTGTGGCCTTTTTCAACCTTCCCAAATGTGGGGTGGGGGATGCAGGTCTGTGGGGGTTAGGGATCCCTGCTGGGCCTTTGTTGAGGGTGATGATCATTTTTAAGTCCTGGTGTCTGGCCTGGCTGGCTCCATACTGTTCTTCTTTTCACAGTGAGGTGTGAAACTCACCTCATACCAAGTCAGCTGTGGTGAAGGAGATGGAGGGTCCTGTGTTGTCATCATAAGATCTAAAAGAAATAATATAACATTATAATATATAATATTTATATATATATATATATATATACACAATAAGAACACAAGAATAAAAAGCACAGCAGTGAAGTGAAGTCTAGCCACCAGAACTCAGAACAGAGAGCTGTCACTATGATAAAGGCTATATGCTGATGGAGGTAGTGCAAATATAAATGAATTACAATTTATAACATGTATAAATATAACCTATCCACATATTCTAGAGATACAACGTGATAAGATGAGAAAATATACTCACATGTCCTCGCATCCCTGCTGAGTCTGCATCAATGTCCCTCCCAAATTCATCCTCAGCAAACATGGGGATGACTTGGTCTGCCGTATATTTTCGAGGCATTCTGCATTTACTTTATTGCTCAGTATGTTTTCTTTTTATGTTCTACCAACTATCTACCAACTTTCCTTTAGTGTTTACCAACGCTCTGACGATATCTCTGTGTCCTCTCTCGGTCTTCTCCTCTCTGCTGCATTCGCTGATTTCTTGTCACGTGACCTTTCGTCTCAGCTGAGGCGTTCATGGCTTCCCAGTTGCGTCGAAGAGCGCAGAATTAAAGTCTTTTTACAGAATTCTGATTGTACAAAAGGTATATTTTGGCCGAAATTTTTAATAAGACGTGGAATAAAATTATTTTGATGAGATTTCACTATTTTAAGCTTAGATTTGTGTACTTACGCTCACAGAAGCGTTCGGTGGACGTGGTTAGTTCATGGACACTCGGAAAGACGAGAATTCGACGAGCATTTCTGGCTAGGTTAAATAGTATAATTTTGGCGATCATTTAAAAAAAACATGTATTTCAAACCCGCCGGCGGGTTCTGGGGTTCAGAGGGTTAAAGAAGATAAGATGAACACACTTGTGTTTACTAATGTTGGCTAGCTCTATGGGATAAATGGAAAAGTGCTTACCAGCAGTCACATCTCATCTCTCGTTTTGTCACCATAGAGAAGAGGCTGTAGCAAGTCTTTCCCTGATGACATTTGCAGCCACATTTGAAGCTACGAGCTTCTCGATATCCCCTCCAGATCCGTAGTTCACATATTCATCCCATTCATGACTCACGGACAGCAGATATTGGGTCTGTTAAAAAAGTGGCTCCATGTCAACATCTTCATCGTTGTCGGTGTCTGAAATGGGCCTGTCTGAGTCCGACGTGTCGCCGGATGTTTCATTGTTCATTGTCGTCTGAGCCGCTCTCCTCCGATCGCCGGAATCCACAGACAACACTGGATTGCCGAGCAATTTATTATTATTTCTGAGGCGCAATTGAAAGTCTTGATGATTACGATATTAGCTTGCTAACTTGACAACCAACAGGTCCGGTTACAGCTGGCTAGTCGCCAAATGCCGCGATCAACTTCGCCAAATACCATATCTTGCTTTTATGCTTCAAAGTTATATTTCCACTCCAAAATAGGAAATAATTCATACAGATTATGAAAGCCAAGGTTTTGTTTTATTAAAATTAGTCAAAATACCAAAATGGTCAAAAATAGACTTTTGACATTAAAAGGCGTTTCTACGTAAATCAGCCATTGCGACTTCCACTGATTCTGTGAGAGCAGGTCACATTTGTAAAAACCAACACACAAGTTACAAATAGGAAATGTGTATTTGTGGATAGCGACACACGTGTGCAAATCAAGGTATATTTGTGGATCACCCTCTGTGCATTTACAGTTATTTATAAGACAAATCAGCCCATAATCGCAGACCCGGATAATGGGCTGACTGGCAGAGATGACAGATGGTGAAACGCCCTAGTTTTTTTCTGTGAGAGACTATGGCAGGTCCAAACGAGACTGTGGCGGGCGCCATAGACTCGTTAATTAATGGGAAACACTTACATGCGAATATATGTAAAATAAGAAAAATACACACAAGAGATTCAATTATGAAAAATAATACTGAATGTGTGGGAAAAGCCGCACCACCGCAGCATTGAACACACACCAAGTCCAACATTTCATGAACTGGAAATGTCTACGAGCTGAAATAATTCAAAAATCGTGTGGTAAAATGTGGCACGGTTGACAACTCAAAACACAACCAAGGTTCAGAGAAAGTGAGAGAGTAGTGGTACATGGTCGAGAGATCTAGACACTGAATGCGGAAAGCAGCGGCGATTCGAAAAGGTCTGTAAATCAGTTAATAATGTGACATGGGGTCAATGCTAGCTAAAATGTAGCATGTGGTCGATGTAATGTTAGACTGACTTACCAGCAAGCATTAAGACCGTAGCTGGATACAGCGCTGGACCGCCCTTTTTCCCTTTTCCTTTGCCCCATCTCACAGGTATCCACCCATCATCACTGTCCAGATTGGGGCACTCAGTAATATTTTTAGATATCTCCTTCTGGTCGTCACTGGACATCCATTCGATTTTGCCGACCTCCACCGTGGAATCCTTAAAATAATATATCGCGAAAGCCATATCGATAGCCGACTCCTTGCTCTCCTCGAGTGAGCGCGAACAAGTGCACAACGGCCGTGCAAGAGCGCGAAAGGGGCTATCGCAAGATGTGTGCAGCGCTCTCAACATAGTGCAGTGTGTAGTACCGCAAGACTTTTGCGTCCAGATGAATGTTGGGAAACGAGAGGTCAGGAGAATCGGGATGGCGACAATGGCGGTTGTGTTGGCGTGAATCATCGTTGATAGCCGATGGCAAAACGTTCGGGACCATACAAAAGATATTTGGAGGGCGACAAGGGAAGAATTCTGAGGAGAACACAATATAGATGGAATTTAGCAAAAGTAAGTAACCTAAGTTGCTTAATATGCTTAGTTTGCAGTAGCATCACATATAGCCACCATGTTAAATTCTTATTTATTTCTTCTTCATTTTTTTTTTTGTGAGAGACTTTTGTGAGTCTACCTCAGCACAGACTTAAGATTTGGAGGACCCTCCCTTCTTCTTCCACATATAGACTGGTAGTACTTTAGAAAAGTAAAAATATAGCAGTAAAGGGGAAAAACAACACAAAAAATGGGCTAATGCAGTAATTCTATGTCTGTGTGTGCCATGTAAACATTCAGAAACATTGTGGCTATGGTAATGTATTCTTAGTCAGATGAATATGCTTCAGGATAACATCTCTTATGAAATTTAAGTGTTTGTCTTTTGTTTCTTTAAATGCAGAGACGCAAGGAAGCTGGCAAATCCAATGAAGATGGTGATGACACCTTGCAAAATGTGGTCAGTTATGCAGGATGCTTTTTGGTGATTGACAAGGGCTGCAAATAATCACTATTACTGATTTTATTAGGTATACACCCATTAATAAACACAATAATGAGCATTAGGCACATACGATTAGATATATAATCAATTAAACATAATTTGAGATGATAGTAGCATCTCCTGTCATGTACAGAATCACTAATCTGTAGGGGGAAATACCTGACACCTTTTTTTCTTTAGCATAAGTTCTTATGTATTCTTGCTTTGATTGTTAACCAGTACAGAAACAACAAAGATGATTAAGTAAATACTGGAGATGTCCATCTTAATAATGACTGTTTATTAAAAGTGTAATTGCATAAATGTTATGAAAGCATCAGCTATCCTATTACAGTACTGTACTTACAGTACTTACAGTAGTTTTATTATACTGTAGTTCATTTTCAACTCTAACCCTAACCCCAGAAAGGTTTGCTTTAATGTAGATCACTATCTCTTACAACAGCAAAGTAGTCAAAATATTTTATTCCATACATTTTGTTTTCATGACCTCCACATAATTTGTCCTCTAATTGTCTAATAGTTTTTTGTGTTCACTTTACATTTCACAGATCACAATTCACCACACATAAAAATGTCTATCCTTAACATGTTCTTTTTTCCCCCTTCATCAACCTGGAGAACAACAATGAAGCCGACCAAACAAACTCAGAGGATGACACAAGTGCCTCCAACAGTGAAGAAGAGGATGAAGAAAGCTCGCCCACAGCGAGCTTGTTAGATACCGAGATTCAAGAGGTAAATCCATAAGTACATGTTTTTGTCCCTCCATCCAACTTATTGCTCCAAGGCCACAAATCTTTAAAGGGGAATTATGCAGGATTTTTACCTTAATTACACAGTTTTGGCGTAATTGTGATGTTAAAAATGATCCATCACGGGGCGCATGGAGGCTATCTGCTCTCCCTGTAGTGTATCTCAGCCGAAAACCAGCCTTGCAAGTTCACTGGCCACCGACCCGGTGTTACAGATCTCGTTAGTGGATCTCGTTAGTGGATAGAGTTCTGTAGAGGAAAATAGTGACCAAAACAGCGAAGAAGCGTCCGAACCTGCATAGTTCCACTTTAAATATACTGAACCACTCGGCACTTAAATTTCATAACCACATTAATAGCTTTCAGAGGATGAAACCTAATTTGTTTATGCATATGACCTTCTGTCCAGTGCACTCTGTTGCCAAAATATCAACTTTGACACGAGATATTACATGTAGTTTGTGGATTGGTAATTGTAATTGTCGATGATTGCATTTGTACTCCCTAAAAAGGGTTCTACTTGATGCCATCCTCAGGACAAATTACAAAATGAAGTCTCCCACTTGTCTTTTTTCAACATGCACCAAACCAATGGGACAAGAGCAGCAGAGGGCTTGCATGTCATTATGTCTTTCACTCAATAAGTAATTCTCTTTTCATTTGTAGACTATCAATCAAGTCGACGAAAATATCACAGAAGATGAAGATGATGATGTGCATACTGAAAACTCGGATACTGAGAACTCATCTACAACTACCCTGTTGGGTACAGATGTTCAAACGGTAAATACATACTTTACAAACAGTTTTTAACTTTGGTTAAATCAATGTCGACACTTTCAATTCTTTGACATACTCTCAAGTTATCTTTTTCACTTTTCTTTGTTAACCTGTAGAATGAAGAAGACCTGGCATCTTCAGAAAGGGACATGCTTGATGCCGCCAGGGGTGAAAATGAAAATGATGTGGACAGCGAAGACTTGGAGCGTAGTGGTAGCGGAGAAAACGCACCTCAATTTTCAATGGTATGAAGTAAATCATTTAATGATACAGGTAGCAGAATAGCTCATTTAGAGAAGCCCAATACATGAAATCCATAAAATATGATACATAGATTTATAATTGTGTGAGTTTGAGTTCAGGAAGCAAGTAGTAGTGCATGGCATCCTGGAAGTCAGAGTATTTCGAAATGACAATGCCTGTAAACAGGGAATTGAGTTTGCCTTCAGAACTCCCAAATTTTATTTACAACTGGAGATATAAAATGTCTTAAAAAGCATGTTATTAACATGATGTCAGCATACTCACTTAATTCCCAGCCTGTCAGTATTCTAAGGATGGTGCCCTGGTTAGAATTCTGACATTGCACTAGATGACAGATATCACCAGATTTCAAAATGGGTGTGGATAGTTATTCAAAGGCTGAAGCAAGGCAACATTACACCCGTACTTATGAAGTTATAATTTACCACTGTAATTGCTACTGTAATATATGTGTCAATTATCTTAAAACTTTGAAAATAGAGCATTTAGTGCAGAAATGAACACGAACTAAATGCTTGTAATTTTTCTGCTAAAATTGAGATGTCAAACATTTACTGTAGGTAAATACTGCACAGTAGCTTTGTGTCAGCATTCAACAGTGGAAAAGAAGAAATCTGTACTTTTACAAAATAATTATAATTCTGCCAAAAATGATGCAAAGCCTGCAAAGCTAGTTCAGGTAGACAACTCAAAAACCTGTGCCCACGCTGAACAGCTGATCAGTCACAGGCTCCCCTCATCCAGTTACAGCAGGTTATTTAAACCCCCTAGTTTACCTGCTCATCCCTAGCTATGCTGCCACTGCTCCTCTAATGTCCTCTAATTGTCTAATATTTTTTTGTGTTCACTTTATATTTCTCAGATCACAATTCACCACACATAAAAATGTCTTTCCTTACCATGTTTCTTTTTCCACCTTCATCATACAGGAGAACTACAATAAAGCTGACCAAACAAACACAGAGGATGACATCAGTGCCTCCAACAGTGAAGAAGAGGATGAAGAGGTGAATGAAAACTCGCCCACAATGAGCTTGTTGGGTACTGACATTCAAGAGGTAAATCCATAAGTACATTTTTTTGTCCCTCCATCCATCTTATGACTTACCTGCTCATCCCTGGCTATGCTGCCACTGCTACTGCCATTGCTGCTGCCACTGCTTGCTATCGCTGCTGCTCCTGCTGCTCCCGCTGCCCATGAGGTTTCACAATCCCACCACCTCCCCAGCATCCACCTGTGGGCTCTGTTTCTGTGATCCCCTGCGAAAGGTCTGCTATTCATTCCCTGTAATGTCTGGCTAGCAGATCATTATTCAGGGAATGAACAATCTGAAACAGAGCCTGACGTCAAACCTGCTGCAGCCATGTTCAAGAATCCCTATGCTCTGCGTCAACTTGCCATGCTTATGCTCAATAAATTATTGTTCTCATTTCAGAGTTGTCTGATTGAAATAGACTTATTCATGTTTTCATAATTGTGGCATTTAGCAAATAGAAATAATTTAGGTAATCCTAACTAACCTAAAACAGGTGAAATTAAGTCTGATTTAACTTCAGACAGTCAGAAAAAAGGGTTTATGTGTCTTTTTACACAGTGTATGTAAACTTCTGGTTTCAATTGTAGGTTGTGTATCTAGGTTTGTAGCTCTGTAGGAAATGTTGAAATCATTACTTTTGCTATAATCCAGGGGAAGCATTCCTGGAAAATTACATTTTTCAAAGTACACAAAAATATGCTAACCTAAGATTTTATGACCGCTTACATTTTTATTTTCTCTCTCTCCCCTAGGACAGTGAAGATAGAGGAGATACTGGTGACAAGCCCTTGTATCCTGGTGCTCCACTTTCAAAAGGAGAGAGTTTACTGATGTAGTGTGTGCAGGAGACATCATCTTCCTCACTCTTCCTCTCTGGACCAGACAGGATACCTAGCGACACCCCAAAGACTAACACATTCCTTCCCCCAAGGCCTTTTGATCAGGTCAGGACCCCCGCCGGGCTCCTAGGGTCCCAAGGAACCCCCCTCTCTCAACAAAAGGGTGGCTCTCCCCATGAAACCGCCAAAAGTAACACTTGGCAGGGTCGTGTAGCCGCTCTGGTGCCATTTGGAAGATAAGGGCCGGGGAAGTGGACTTAACCTGCATCCCAAAGTGGGGGACACACTAAGAGAATAAAGAAACTCTGGGATGTGTAGCAAAAATGGACTTTCCTTATATGTTTTATTAGATTTGAATAACACATCCTGTGGCAGATGATATACCCTATGTCCCAATGTATTATCTTGCTTATTCAAAGCACACAGCATGTGTTATTAAGATGTTTGTTTTACTCATCAGGGTTTTGTGGTAAGACGGTAATGTTTGGTATCATACTGACACATTTGTGGTAAGGTGATTAAATATGTCACTTGCATCCCAAAAGGATCAAGAAAAACAATGTTTCCAAACCTAGGTGGAAATGCAGTTTTTGGCGAATGTTAATCACTGAGCATCAGGCCATAAATCTGAATGCATGCAAATGAGGGAAACACCTACGTTCCCGACTTGCTATAAAGCCCGCTGAGCCCTTGGCTCTCTCTCTCACTCTCTCTCGCAATCTCACCAACGAAGAAAGCAGGACAACTCCTGCAACGGGCGGACGGACAAAAACTCAGGCGGAAGGACATCAAGAAACAGAAGTCCTGCAGCCCGTCCCGCAGCCCGTCCTGAAACTAAGTTTGAACCTGGCTCCAAGCTCTTCTCCAAGCTCAACTACCAGATCAGCTCTACGGTGAATATCGACAAGGCGCCCGCTCGAATTCACTCAACCTGATCCAGAAGACTACGCAACCAAATCAGAAGCCAGCCGCTCCGCTACTCTGCTACCTGAACGACGTGTGCCAACACATCGACCCTTCCCTCTATCTTCACTGAGGTGAACTGTTGGCACGACTACCCTGACGAACCACGGTCCCGGGCCGCACTCCACATCGGCCCTCCGGACATCGACCGGCCCAGCCCAACACGTGCGTGTGTTTACCTGGCTACTGCGACTGCGCAACGGTTATCACGGGGACGAGGACGCCGCTGACACCCTGCAAACCAGACGGTAACCAACTTTCTTGTTGATGCACGGGTGATGCCAAGGCAGTGTTGAACTGTGAAAGTGAGGTTAGAATACTCTCTCTCTCTCTCTCCACTATTCTCTGTCCTTCTGTCCCAAGTCTCCCAGAAACTGCTGTCAGCTGTCCTCCAAGCCATCTTTCGCTGTGGCCACATGGTTGCAATTAGACGTATTACAGCTCAGGTCGTTTTGTCGGTGCCAATTTCCTTGCCATCTTTGATCCCAATATCATGTGCCATTCTTATTTGATATATCCTCTGCCACTGTTTTACTTCCTACTTTATTTGTCCGTTTTACTGCCATTATCTGTTTTAGTTTAGTATACATTTATTCATTTTATTGGTGTTTTATTTGCATAATTAATAAAATCTTTGCATTTATAAAGAACTGGTTTTTGTGTGTCATTGATATATCCTGGACATGAAGGTAGAAAATCACTGTAATCTAGAGCTCACTTCTTTTGATTATTAGACTGATATCCTTATAAAGAGACTATTCCAGTGTAAACTGGTGGTGCCCCAAGAGTGTTAATTGATAAGATATTAATTACGAAGAATAACTTCAATAGTTGTCAATTGTTAGAATTGACTAAATAGTCTCATCGTTCATAACGAAGCTCAACACGCTACACTGATGCTGATGTCCTATCTGCTGCGGCACAATTTAACTGGTGAAGCACTTACTCATTTGCTGGAAATTTTTAACATAATGTTTCCAGGCATGATACCATCCTCACATTATCTGTTCCACAAAGAATTTGGAAGATCATCTACATTTGAAGTTCACTTTTATTGTGAGCGCTGTTTAAAATACCTTGGCATTAGAGCTGACTGCCTCCCTCAGTGTGACTCTTGTAACACACCATTTAATGCCGATGCACACCTAAAAAAAGGCGTCTATTTTCTTGTGTTGCCCCTGCATGCACAGATTAAGCAGCTTCTGCAAGAGCACAGTGCCAGTCTTACTGACAAAGCTAGAATGCTTGGGATTCTCTCTGACATACAGTCTGGTGAGGAGTATCAAAAGTTATGTGACAGTGGAGTGCTTGGGAAAGATGACTTGACCCTAATTTGGAATTGTGATGGAGCACCAGTCTTCAAAAGTTCAAAATGCAGCATTTGGCCAATTCAGTGTCAGGTCATTGAACTGCAACCAGATGTGAGGAAAAATCACATCTTGATGTCAGCGTTATGGTTTGGGCCTGGTAAGCCATCCATGTTTACATTGCTCACACCATTTGTTAAAGAAGCAGCATATTGGAGACTGAAGGTGTTGATTGGCAAGACATGCAGGGAAACATCATGTTTCTAAAGTGTTTGCGCTGATTTGTAGTTCTGATTCGGTAGCTCGGCCATTGCTTCGAAACACAAAGCAGTTCAATGGTTTTTATGGTTGTGACTTTTGTTATCACAAAGGTGGGAAAACCTATCCATACGATAGACCTGAACCCCCCCTGCGAAATGAGAGAGATCATTTCAGTCATGCAATGTCAGCATCAGTTGATGAGCCAGTGTTTGGAGTCAAAGGCCCATCTCCTTTAATGAAGCTTGGTCACTTCCAAATGATAAATGGTTTCATTCCTGATTATCAACACAGTGTGTGCCTTGGAGTCACTCGGCAACTGACCACACTGTGGTTTGATACAACAAACAGTGAAGCCTCTTGGTACATTGGTAAACAGATGAAAGAGGTTGATTTCCGACTTAAAAAAATAAAGCCTCCTGTTGAGATAACTAGGACACCAAGGTCAATCAGTGAAAGGAAATTCTGGAAAGCTTCAGAGTGGCGAGCCTTTCTCCTCTTCTATTCCTTGCCTACATTGAAAGGTATACTCCCTGCCAGATTTTGGAACCATCTGTTCCTTTTGGTATTCAGCATATACACATTACTGCAGGATAAGATCAAGACTAGAAGCATCTTGATGGCAGAACTGGCTCTTAAAAAATGTGTTATTGAGTTTCAAAGACTTTATGGGAAGGGCCACATGACTTTCAACATACATTTGCTCACACACCTCACACAAAGTGTCAAACACTGGGGGCCTCTATGGGCTACTTCAACATTTGCATTTGAGTCCAATATGGGCACTCTACTTGAGTATTTTCATGGAACACAGTATGTCCCTTCACAAATCGCAAGAAAATTTCTGTTGTGGAGAGAATTGCCAGAAAAGGCCAAATGTACTATCACCTACAAAAGTTCAAATCAAATACAAAAGTTCAGTCATTTGTTGAAGAACTTAATGTCTACAAGTGAAGAACAGAGAAATGTGACACACTAAATGGAAGTGTCAAGGGTTTTGGTCATCCCCCACTGCAAGAAAATATTCCAGCTTCACATCGGCTTGCCATTGCTAAATTGTGTGGAAATCTAAGTAACTGTTTCTGGTCTTACAGGCGTTTTTTGGTTGATGGAGTTCTGTATCACAGTCAGACATATGACCGACTAAAGAAAAGGTTCAACAGTGCTATATACTTGAAAGATGGTCAATTGTGTTTAATTAATGACCTAGTCGTCTTTAAACAAAAGTGTGCACATCAAAATCCCGGATACTGTGCATGTACCAAACGTTGCTGTGTTTTGGTTGAGGTACTGGCTAAATCTACCAGGCCTTTATGTAAAGATTCACAGATAAATGTACAGAGTACTTTCATAAATGAGGTCAGGAAGACTGGAAACTTAAGTGCCATCTGGCCTGATATGATGACAGTGAAATGTGTTGTTGTTGAAACAGCTGATAAATTGTACATGACACCTTTGCCAAATCCATATGAGCGGGACTAAAAGAGCTGTCATGAGTCTAGGGCTGGGTATTGGTGCTCAATACTTTTAAGGCAGTGGTCTCCAACTTGTGTGCCACCAATGTATTACAAGTGGGTCAGCAAATCATTTACTAAACAGAGCAATTTTCATGAAAAATCTGGTAACTGTAACAGTGAAAGTGGTGCAAAATGTATTAGATGCTGTGTTAATGACTGTAGAGTTTCATAAGTGTGTCTCCCAATCCTGAATGTTTGACTGCTAAAGATTTAGGGGTCCCGGAGAAAGCTTTAGAGGACCTGTATAAAGTTTTAGAGGTCCTGGAGGATATTTCAACTGATTGCTTCCATTCACATGATGCATGTTTAAAGAAATACTGTTGGTATCAGTATTACTTTGGGGGTACTTGTATTGTACTTTTTTTTTTTTGAACAAACATGTGTTATGCCAGTATAATGAAAATTGTCATTTTTGATTTCACATAAACATCAGACAAATGTTTCTGTCTCTGTGTGGGTTAATAACACTGTACATGAAAGATCAGGTTCACTTACACCACTGCTCACTCTTCAGCACCTGACCTGTTGCCACAAGATAGGATATAAAATATCTTGCAGTATACCACAAAGAAACCAGTATGTGTGTATATAATAGGCTACTCTCAAAAAGATAAGCACAAGTACAAGCCAAGTATACTTAAACCTAAGGCACAAATACATACTTAAACTTTTGATCGAGATATACTTAAGTATAAGTTTAAGTATAAGTATAGGTTAGATATATATTTAGACTTTTAGTATAATTTTTAGTACAAGCCAAGTATACTCAACATTAACTTTGTTAAGTATATCTCTGAGGAGTGCACACAAAGTAAACTGAAAGCATACTTAGTTTAAACAAAGTATACTTGAAGCACACTTAAACATACTTCTTTTTGGTAAGGGGCAGGCTCCACTAGGCCCACACTGGTGATATTTAGAGATGGTACCATTTGCTAAAGGCTGGGAAAATATACTTAATCTGCTCTCCAAGGGAGACACTTTGTCTAGCTGAAAAATAACACTGATCTATAAATTATATGTATTATTAGATTTGAATAACACATCCTGTGGCAGATGATGTACCCTACTTCCCAATGTATTATCTTACTTATTCAAAGCACACAGCATGTGTTATTAAGATGTTTAATTTACTCACCAGGATTTTGTGGTAAGACAGTGATGTTTGGTATCATACAGCCACATTTGTGGTAAGGTGATTAAATATATCTCTTGCATCCCAAAAGGATCAAGACAAATAAGGTTTTTCCAAACCTGAGCTGAAAATGCAGTTTTAGGCCATTGTTAATCACTGACATTGAGCATCAGGTTGTAAATCTGATGCATGCCTGTGAGCGAGACCACTGCACTCCTGACTTGAAACCTCCAAGGGATACAAAGAAGAAGAGAACAAAAAAACTCTGGAATGTGTTGCAAAAATGTGCTTTCCTTATATGTTTTATTAGATTTGAATAACATATCCTGTGGCAGATGATGTAACCCTACATCAAAACACGTTGGGGGTCAAAAAGGTCAACATAAGTCATCAATCAAATTTGCTTTGTTTATTAACTACTGAGCTGAGTGGTTTCATGCTGTTTCTGAGCGTTTAGAGCGATTTGGAGCGTTTTCTTCATTTAGGTGACCACAGTTTACTGGGTGCAGCAGTCCATCTGAAAACGACTGCACCTATAGAGTGTGACCTGTTGTAATGGAGCTGAGTGGTTTTATGCCGTTTTTGAGCATGCCTAAGTGTGGGGAGGTCATCCAGCCAGGCTAGAGATGCCTAAGTGTGGGGAGGTTTGTGAGTGTGGAGGCCTGGATGACATGGGGACACCATGCAACACTGACATCAAGGCCAGAGATGCCTAAGTGTGGGGAGGTTTGTGAGTGTGGAGGCCTGGATGACATGGGCAGGGCCATGTCACGTAGAGAGCCAGGCTAGAGGTGCCTAAGTGTGTGGAGGTTTGTGAGTGTGGAGGCCTGGATGACATGGGCAGGGCCATGTCATGTAGAGAGCCAGGCCAGAGATGCCTAAGTGTGGAGGCCTGGAGGACATGGGGAGGGCCATGTCACGTAAAGAGCCAGGCTAGAGGTGCCTAAGTGTGGGGAGGTTTGTGAGTGTGGAGGCCTGGATGACATGGGCAGGGCCATGTCACGTAGAGAGCCAGGCTAGAGGTGCCTAAGTGTGTGGAGGTTTGTGAGTGTGGAGGCCTGGATGACATGGGCAGGGCCATGTCATGTAGAGAGCCAGGCCAGAGATGCCTAAGTGTGGAGGCCTGGAGGACATGGGGAGGGCCATGTCACGTAAAGAGCCAGGCTAGAGGTGCCTAAGTGTGGGGAGGTTTGTGAGTGTGGAGGCCTGGATGACATGGGGACACCATGTAACACTGACACCCAGGCCAGAGATGCCTAAGTGTGGGGAGGTTTGTGAGTGTGGAGGCCTGGATGACATGGGCAGGGCCATGTCACGTAGAGAGCCAGGCTAGAGGTGCCTAAGTGTGTGGAGGTTTGTGAGTGTGGAGGCCTGGATGACATGGGCAGGGCCATGTCATGTAGAGAGCCAGGCCAGAGATGCCTAAGTGTGGAGGCCTGGAGGACATGGGGAGGGCCATGTCACGTAAAGAGCCAGGCTAGAGGTGCCTAAGTGTGGGGAGGTTTGTGAGTGTGGAGGCCTGGATGACATGGGGACACCATGCAACACTGACACCCAGGCCAGAGATGCCTAAGTGTGGGGAGGTTTGTGAGTGTGGAGGCCTGGATGACATGGGCAGGGCCATGTCACGTAGAGAGCCAGGCCAGAGATGCCTAAGTGTGGGGAGGTTTGTGAGTGTGGAGGGCAGGGCCATGTCATGTAGAGAGCTAGGGCAGAGCTACCTAAGTGTGGAGGCCTGGATGACATGGGGACACCATGCAACACTGACACCCAGGCCAGAGATGCCTAAGTGTGGGGAGGTTTGTGAGTGTGGAGGCCTGGATGACATGGGCAGGGCCATGTCATGTAGAGAGCCAGGCCAGAGATGCCTAAGTGTGGGGAGGTTTGTGAGTGTGGAGGCCTGGATGACATGGGCAGGGCCATGTCATGTAGAGAGCTAGGGCAGAGCTACCTAAGTGTGGAGGCCTGGATGACATGGGGACACCATGCAACACTGACACCCAGGCCAGAGATGCCTAAGTGTGGGGAGGTTTGTGAGTGTGGAGGCCTGGATGACATGGGGACACCATGCAACACTGACATCCAGGCCAGAGATGCCTAAGTGTAGGGAGGTTTGTGAGTGTGGAGGCCTGGATGACATGGGCAGGGCCATGTCACGTAGAGAGCCAGGCTAGAGGTGCCTAAGTGTGTGGAGGTTTGTGAGTGTGGAGGCCTGGATGACATGGGTAGGGCCATGTCATGTAGAGAGCCAGGCCAGAGATGCCTAAGTGTGGAGGCCTGGAGGACATGGGGAGGGCCATGTCACGTAAAGAGCCAGGCCAGAGATGCCTAAGTGTGGGGAGGTTTGTGAGTGTGGAGGCCTGGATGACATGGGCAGGGCCATGTCACGTAGAGAGCCAGGCCAGAGATGCCTAAGTGTGGGGAGGTTTGTGAGTGTGGAGGCCTGGATGACATGGGCAGGGCCATGTCACGTAGAGAGCCAGGCTAGAGATGCCTAAGTGTGGGGAGGTTTGTGAGTGTGGAGGCCAGGATGACATGGGGACACCATGCAACACTGACACACAGGCCAGAGATGCCTAAGTGTGGGGAGGTTTGTGAGTGTGGAGGCCTGGATGACATGGGGATACCATGCAACACTGACACCCAGGCCAGAGATGCCTAAGTGTGGGGAGGTTTGTGAGTGTGGAGGCCTGGATGACATGGGCAGGGCCATGTCACGTAGAGAGCCAGGCCAGAGATGCCTAAGTGTGGGGAGGTTTGTGAGTGTGGAGGCCTGGATGACATGGGGACAGCATGCAACACTGACACCCAGGGCAGCGGTGCTGAAATGTGGGGAGGCGGGTGAGTGTGTGTGGGGGAAACAATAAAAAATAAAAAATAAATAAGGATTAGGGTTAGAAAAAGGAAATCATGCAGTTTGTGGCAAAAATATAAAAAGGGCCGAAATAAGGCAATAAAGTAGCCAGAGGTCAGTGTGTGTGTGTGACCCCTGGAGGCCTGGGGGCCTGCTGGCCATGGGGACACCATGCAACACTGACACCCAGGGCAGCGGTGCTTAAATGTGGGGAGGCGGGTGAGTGTGTGTCGGGAGAAACAATTAAAAAAAAGGGTTAGGGTTAGGGTTGAAAAAGGAAATCATGCAGTGTGTGGCAAAAATATGAAAAGGGCCGAAATAAGGCAATAAAGTAGCCAGAGGTCAGTGTGTGTGACCCCTGGAGGCCTGGGGGCCTGCTGGCCATGGGGAAACAATGCAACGCTCCCACCCAGGGCAGTGGTGCTTGGCTGTGGGCAGGCTGGTGAGTCTGGAGGCCCCTGGAGGTCTGGGGCCCTGGTGGTCATGGCCGGGACCATGCAATAAACACACACCCCGGGCAGGGCTGCTTAGCTGTGGGCAGACAGGTCAGTGTGTGGCAAAAACATTAAAAAAAAAAAAAAAAAAAAAGGCCAACATAAGGCAATAATGCAGCCAGAGGTCAGTGTGTGACCCCTGGAGGCCTGGGGGCCCGGGGGGACCATGCCCTGTACAGAGCCAGGTCAGAGCCACTTGCCTGCAGGCAGAGAGGTCAGTGTGTGGGGAAAAACATAAAAAAAAGGCCCAGAAGTGTGGAGGCCCCTGGGGGCCATGGGGGGGACCAAGCCAGAGTGAGTGTGGAGGCCCCTGGAGGTCTGGAGGCCCAGGGGGCCCATGTCATGTACAGGCCCAGGGCAGAGCTACTTAGTGTGGGCGGGGGAAAAAACAACATAAAAGTGCCCAAAAAGTAGCCAGGAGTGAGTGTGGAGCCCTCTTGTGGACAAAAAAAAAAAGAAAAGAAAAGAAAGACCGAAAAAAAAACAAAAAAAACCCACGAAGCTCTGACCGGGGTACCATGACCACGAAGAAATTTTCTAAGTTAAAAGTACCCGTAAGGGGGAAAAGTAGCAGGCAGTGCCTGCTAGATAGGGTGGTGACCCCGGGCATGAGAGAGGCCCTAGAGTCCCCTGCTTGTCTTACTGACCGATTGGAATACGTGACCTGCCATTGAGGGCCCCTGCCGGCCCCGGCTTTGCGCCAGGCCCCCGTAGGACAGTTCCTCCGCTCTGCGGGTTCACCTCCATGGCCCGGAGGCCAGGCGTGCCGGTCTGAACCCCAGCACGTCTCTCCGTGGCCAGCAGCGTTTGGTAGCGTGACCGAGACGCCCCGTCTCTCCCAGTTGTCCTCCGACGATGGCCAATCGTCGGGCGGCGTCTCTCCCCAGCGAGACGCCTCCCGCTCGGACGCTTTGGCCCACCGGCAAGCACGTTTGTTTCTCAAACCCTCCGGGAGCCGTAGAGCTCGGCGTCGGGGCCCCTGAGCCACCCGATGGCAGCCACAGAGCAAAAATCTCGATCACCTCGCTCCGTCCCCACGGAGCTCCACAGAGACCCGGCGCGCCCGGGGCTTCGGCCTACCTGGTTGATCCTGCCAGTAGCATATGCTTGTCTCAAAGATTAAGCCATGCAAGTCTAAGTACACACGGTCGGTACAGTGAAATTGCGAATGGCTCATTAAATCACTTATGGTTCCTTTGATCGCTCTAACGTTACTTGGATAACTGTGGCAATTCTAGAGCTAATACATGCCAACGAGCGCTGACCTCCGGGGATGCGTGCATTTATCAGATCCAAAACCCATGCGGGGTGCCTCTCGGGGCGCCCCGGCCGCTTTGGTGACTCTAGATAACCTCGAGCCGATCGCTGGCCCCTGTGGCGGTGACGTCTCATTCGAATGTCTGCCCTATCAACTTTCGATGGTACTTTCTGTGCCTACCATGGTGACCACGGGTAACGGGGAATCAGGGTTCGATTCCGGAGAGGGAGCCTGAGAAATGGCTACCACATCCAAGGAAGGCAGCAGGCGCGCAAATTACCCACTCCCGACTCAGGGAGGTAGTGACGAAAAATAACAATACATGAGTCTTTCGAGGCCCTGTAATTGGAATGAGTACACTTTAATCGCACCCGGATATGTGCCGGTAGTGTCACTGGCACTGTCCGAGTTAATGTTGGCAATTTGACTACTTGAGGGGACAAGAGTCTTATTTCTTTATGGTTCTTTTGCAGTTGGTACCGGACCTGCTAATCTTGGACTGGGAATCCCGCCATGGAGGGCCCCTGTCAGCCTGACATCGCGTCATGGTTTGGGTGGACGGTTCCTCTGCTTTGTGGGCTCGCCCGTGGCCAATACGAGAGGCGGTTTGAATTATCCTGCTGCAGTGGGTCCCCCCGAAATGATTATTGGTATCAGAAAATGTTCGATTGGACTGGGTAGTCCGCCGTGGAGGGCCCTTACCGGACAAACGTGATGCGGCGGCCTTGGTGTGGGGTCCCTTCACTCTGAGCACTGTGAAGCCCTTTGAGACTGTACAGCAGGGGTGGGCAATCATGTGCCATGGAGGGCCGAGAGTATGCAGGTTTTCTCTCCAACCAAAGACTACACCAGGTGATTTCACTGATTAGTCCCTCCTCTCTGGTTGAAGGTGTGTTAATCAGTGACATCACCTGGTGTAGTCTTTGGTTGGAGTGAAAACCTGCATTCTCTCGGCCCTCCATGGCACATGATTGCCCACCCCTGCTGTACAGTCTCAGGTGATTGTTTAGGTAGCCAGTCTCTTTGCTGTGTGGGTTAGGGTGCAAGACTCACCACCAGCTCCCGTAAGAATTGGCTGACCAGCTCCGGTAATAACTTAACCCAACTCCATAGGGGATCAGAGTGCGAGACTCGCCACGGGGGTCAGATGGAACCGATTATGACCTCTGAGAGGAATTATTTTTCCTCTCCTGATATGAAGGAGCCCCCAGTAGGCCGGAACAAACTCTCCCTCAGTACACCCAGAAAAAGAAGGCATCGGGGAGCGCCGGGGGCCCTTGAGTCCTCGAAGCCAAGGATCAAGATGAGAATTCTTGATATTCTCGAAAGTGGGGTTCCTGGCGGGGAGCCGGCTACTACCCCCTCTAGATTTCGAAGGTCCCTCGGGACTATCACCTGTGGGGGGGAGCAATATTATTTGCCTCAAGAGGAGGTTGTTCTCGGACAAACCAGAGCCCAAGAGTATTTTCTTTATGACTGTTTACAAGTACACGAGGCTGGCGATGCATGGGAGGAGAGGCCCTCCTAGTCGTCTCAAAGGGAACCACTCCGTGTCGGTGGGCATAAGGCTTTCATACAAATCGACGGCGTGTCGGTTTTGCAAAATTGAGCTCCCTTCCGTGTCAAGGGCCAATAGCCACTTCAAGACCACCCACAACCTTAAAAGAAGGTCCTTTGTATGCATGAAATGCGGTAGGATGTTACTGTTACAGGTCCATTGCGGGCCATGTACCTGGTTGTGGGAAAAGGATTACGGGCAGGAAAAAGGCTTCTGGTAAACGAGCATGCAATATGTGTTCAAAGAAGTTTGGATCTGACAGGGGGCTGTCAATCCACAAGAGCAGATGGCATCTCGTGCAATATTTGATTGAAATGAAGAACGAGTGTGTTGCCCCGGGTTCAAGTGCTGCAGAGGTCCTTGGTACTTCTACGTCTGTATGGAGCCACAGACTACAAGCCCTCAAGTCTCCAGCTGAAACTAAGATACCCCCGGACGAGGTTAAGGGTGAAATGGTTCGATTGTTGGAACAGAGAGAATTGGAGGAGGGGGGCTCCGGCCTATCCCCTCTAAAAATGAACAGGAGATATGTGAGGAGGACCATAAAACGACTTATAGCCGTTAAAGGTTCAACGACTAAGTCCAGGAACGGAGCTACACATAAAGACGTACCCTCTGGGTTCATGCCCCACAGGAAGAGGGACTACAGAATACTCCAGGAAATGTACATTAAGGACAAAAAGGCAGTGGTGAGCCTGATCCTCGACCAAATGGTCAAGGCCTCCTGTGGTATCCCCACGGAGGAGGTGGAGGCTTCATACAGGAGGAAATGGGAATCGTCGGCAATTTTGTCTCGGACGGTGCGGCAGATGACTCTGCTTTTGTGGCTCCCATCTCCCCCAATGAGGTGAGGAGCCACATAAAACATATGCGTAAGTCTAGTGCTGTTGGGGCTGATGGTGTCTCGAGGGAGGCCTTGAGGGAATGGGACCCCAATGGCTCCAAACTAGCAAACATTTTTACTGTGATTATCCTCAATGGAAGGCTCCCATCGTGCCTAAAGGATAATAGGACCACGTTGATCCCCAAAACAATGGACCAAATGACGTTGAAAGATTTGTCCCACTGGAGGCCCATCACAGTGGGGTCAGTGATTCATAGAATATTCTCTGGTATTCTTAATGACAGACTGACTAGAGCCTGCACGATCAACCCACGTCAATGGGGATTCATAGCGGCCCCTGGATGTGCAGAGAACTTAATGCTTACAAAGCATGATGATGAAGAGCAAAAGGGA
>JAXDDW010000085.1:2027500-2055000 GCA_034670385.1 Hoplostethus mediterraneus | reverse complement strand
GTTTTAAGTAGTGACTTAACAGATACAACAGACCACAAACCCTGTGAAAGCACACTTCTAAAACTATATTTTTAAGAGGACTGAGCTTTATTTTGTGATCTTCCCATCGGGCGTCGCTGATTCCTGTGTCTGAAAAACTTTGCGGTGAGCTCTACGCATGGGTGAAAGGATGCGTAGATGTGTGCACATTTTACCGCATAGAATTTTTGTATTTGCTTAAAGCGGTACCGGAGGTTGAAGAGGTCCCTCTGAAGCCTGTCATTCTCAGCTGTGATCCTCTTCACCACCTGACGCATCTGCACGCAGGCTGCTTTATCGCAGCTGTCCTCCTCCTCCTCCTCCTCCACCACCACAGCCGTGCGGATGTCATCACACTCCTCCACCTCCAGGTCCAGGATGGACACCATGGCCGGGGACGGGTTGGTTGCCCTCAAAGCGGCCAGCTGGACCATGGTCCTTGCCTTCCTGACCTCATTGAGGTAGAACTCGGCCTCCTCCGAGCTTAGCTCGGCGTGGCTGACCTTCAGATGCCTGTCCAGTCTCGTGCTTTTATAATTGCAGCCGGAGACTGGACAGGCCGCGTTGCGCATGTTCACCCGGTTGGTGGCCAGATTCAGCAGGAGCCTCCTCTCCTGCAGGTTATCGATGCAGTGAGCCAAACGGAGGTGGCTCGCCATTGCCTTGTATACCCGCAGGCACAAAGGGCAAAGGGTAATTGCTTTGGGCGGTGTCATCTCTGAAGGAAAAAACAAAGAAAGACATTCTTAGTTGATTCATAAAGCTTCAGTAAATAGTAAACAGGAAAGAAATCTATAATATGTCAAAGTAAACAGAAAAGAAATCTATAATCTAAGTAATGAAGAAAAGAAATCTATAATGCAGAAAAGTAATACAGAAAAGAAATCTAGAATGTATAAAATATATCTAAACTGTCTAGAAATACATGTAACTATATACATTAACCTGCCAGCAGAGGTCATAATGTGTGCCTATGCAGGAATGAGTAGTGCCACAGTTTCCTTCACAGTTGTCAAATATCCCAAATTCAGTCCATTTATCATAGTGACAGCTCTCTGTTCTGAGTTCTGGTGGCTAGACTATAATAATTGTAATAATTGTATAATAATTGTAATTGTTTTATTCTTGTGTTCTTATTGTATATATAAATATGATATATTATAATGTTGTATTATTTCTTTTAGATTTTATGATGACAACACAGGACCCTCCGTCTCCTTCACCAGAGCTGACTTGGTTTGAGTTGAGTTTCACACCTCACTGTCAAAAGAAGAACAATAAGAAGCCAGCCAGGCCAGATACCAGGACGATGATCGTCACCCTCAACAAAGGCCCAGGGCAATGATCGTCACCCTCGACAAAGGCCCAGCAGGGATCCCCCACCCCCGAAGACCTGCATCAACCACCCCACATGCGGGAAAGTTGAGGCCACAGAAGCTTGGCTTCATGTGTTCAGTGCAAAAAAGAATATGCATGAAAATGTACAAAGTGGTGCGACACTGAGCCTGGTTGTACACAGGACTCTGTTGCATCTGAATTGTGACAGACTAACCAGAGTTGACCTGTAAATAGTTTAAAAAAACCAAACGCCTGGTTTGTAGGTGTTGTAAAAATGTAAATAGATCCAAGTATAGCATGTGGAGGCCCCATTTTATTTTTCCTGTGTTGGTAAGACTTGTGGGTACTTGGAACAAGTTTGTTTCTGCTGCTTTTTTCTATTTTTGTAAATTAAATGATCAAAGAAATTCAATTGACGTTTCTTCTTTTTTTTAATGATATATGGCATTATAACTGTGTTACACTGCACAAAATACACTTATGTGACAGGAGCAAAAAACGGTTTGGGGTTCAGAGGGTTAAATACTTTAAATTCAACATGAGTAAAATAAGAAGTAGTGCAGTGGCTGACAAAATATAACAATATATAAAATATGTGCAATCAAACGCACTTTTAATCGCGCACACACAGGATGGACGATGTGCCTGAAAGGCTAAATGACACGTTGACGATGTGCCTGAAGGTCAACCCGAACATCAAAATGTAATAGAAATGTAAAGTCCAAATACACACACACATTTCTATATTCGTTATTACATTGACATTACTGTTATCAGCACATGAACTTTAAACCTCGTTTAAAATCCGCTAATTATACGAATTTCCATGCAAAGAACGGGAGGAAAGAGAGGCACAACTTACTTTCACAGTTGTCTGTATCCCGAAGCGACAGACGATGTTTGATTGATGGTCTGTCAGTGACGACGAGAATTACGCTGAAACTAAAGTTAACCCTTTGATGGACAACGGGACCCGAGGGTTTTTACGCTCTATATTGAGTGTTTCTTCGCTATATCTTTTGAAATAAACTTATTTCATCATTTAATAGTCAACATATCCATTAAATATATTGTTTTTGATTGCCACCAATCATTATTTTTATTTTGCCTTTCTTACTTTATGAGTAAATGTAGATTTTGTATTTCAACATCAATTTGACAGACATGGGTCCAAAATGACCCATATGTATTCACTACGGAATTAGGAACCTTTGATTTCTAAATGTTTGCAGTTTAGAGCATAATTATTTGAGACACAACTGTATTCCGTTATAGTTACAGAAAAAAAAGACGTCATCAGATTACCGGTACATCTGGAAAAAAAGGGGATTATTAGTCGGATTCCAATTAAAATACGAAGCCAAATAAGAAGCCATATAATAATACATTTTATTTCATAGGCGCCTTTCTGTCACTCAAGGACACCTTACAATGAGAGCAAATTTAGACAATAAATAGATAATAAAAAGAACCATATAGCTCATTACGGCGCTAGAGAAACAAATGTGTCTGAACGGTTAGCTGATGTAGCCCTCACCCGTTATTTATATCTATAGCTGATTTACAGGATTCAAACACGCTGAGAGACAGAGAGACGAGTTGAAGTTCAGAAAAATTATATTCAATCTTCTCCCACATACATTACATCCACACCCACTTGCAAGTTCCAAAGTGTAACAATATGTGTGGTTCTGAAATGAAAATAATCAACAAAGTTGAATATGCATATACTCTATACGCTCATATAAACGCATACCTACACCTGAATGCATGAACATGAATATGCAGATACAGCTTTTACAGTTTACAGCTTTACAGATTACAGTTTAAATATCCACTGCGCATGCGTGGGTGGAAAAGTTTAGGAGCTTCCACGCCGTGTGTCAATATTATAAACAGTGTGACATGCTGCAATAACATCACAGGGATGAACTAGGCAGTAGTAGCAAACAAACAATCCACTTAATAGAACATACATCCAGCAATTACCAGTCCTATTTACACATAACACTAGCAATCAGAATTCTATACATACTGTAGCGTCCCGCAAAAGAGGCTACGGAGAGTTACTCGGTTTTACAGCGCAAGTTTATTCGGAACTGTACACAGGTTACTGTGGGCCATAACCAACGCCAACATAACAAGATAATCCCCGCTTCCGTACTTCACACACGCACCAGGGTAGTCGCTAACTTTACACACTCTAACAACTTCACTACGCTCCCACTACCTAACCTGGGCACGTAAGGAACTCTCGACCAATCAGAACTCACCATCCCACACAACCCACAGACCTGGCTGCACCAACTGTCCATCAGACTGTGACGCATTCACTTGCACACCGTAATCACATAATCAACACGTTACTCATTCAAACTCTTAACACAAAACATTATGAACATGAACGTTTCACCCAGTCCGTTACACTACCCCCCCTCTTCTAAGTCCCTCGTCCCCGAGAGGACACACAAAATCCCTCAGGTGTCTGGGGGGTCTGTGATTTCTCCGCGGCCGCGCCCGGCCTGGAGCAGGGGGGGGTGGGGTTGAAGTGGACCCCTGGATTGGAGCAGGGCCATGGGGAAAAGGTGCGGACTGAGGGGAACCAGAGGAGGCACCCCAGGCAGTGGGGGTGGATTGGGGCGATGCCAGACCAGTTTCACCAGCCCCCTGCGTTCCACTCTCAGGTCCCTGTGGCGTGGCCGTACCCCTATAAGGGGCCAGTCTGTCGCGGTGGAGAGCAACTTTCCTTCCTCTCAGCAGCAGCTGGACTCTGTAGACAACTTCTCCAAGTCTCTCCAGGACCCTGCAGGGTCCCATCCAGTTGCTGTCCAACTTTGGGCACCTGCCTTTCTTCCTCTGGGGGTTATACACCCAGACCAGCTCGCCAGCTTCGAAATGCCGTCCTCTGGCGTGCACATCGTAGTTCCTCTTCTGTCTCGCTCCTGCACTCTGCAGCTGGCTCCTGGCAAACTCATGCGCTGACTCTAGGCGGTCCTGAAGCTTCCTGGCATATTCGGGCCCAGGAGGGGCCACAGGGGTGTCCGGGGGCTTTCCTACCATCATCTCAGCTGGAGTCCGGATCTCCCTACCCAGCATGAGGAGGGCAGGGGAGCAGGACGTGGAGTCCTGAGCAGCGGACCGGTACGCCATCAGCACGAGGGGAACGTGGGTGTCCCAGTCTTTCTGATGTTTAGCGGTTACCATGGCGAGCTGCTGTGCCAGCGTGCGGTTAAAATGCTCAACCAGGCCATCACTCTGGGGATGGAGTGGTGTGGTGCGGGTCTTGTGTGAGCCCAACTTTTCACACATGGCCTTAAACACACGCGACTCAAAGTTACGGCCCTGGTCTGTGTGGATGACTTCGGGTGCCCCAAACCTGCTGAACATCCCCTCCACCAGAGCGTCCACGATGGTTTCTGCCTCCTGGTCCGGCAGACTGTATGCTTCAGGCCACTTTGTGAAGTAGTCCATGGTGGTGAGGATATAGCGGTTACCCCTTTCCGTGCGGGGAAATGGTCCTAAGACGTCAATGCCAACTCTCTCCATGGGGCAGCCTGCTGGAAACTGCTGAAGCTGGGCATGAGATCTGTCTGTGGGGCCTTTGCGTGCCGTACATCTGTCACAGCGACGACAAAAGTCTTCCACATCTCGCTGGTGCTGGCCCCAGTAGAATCCCCGTCTGAGGCGGCGGAGGGTCTTAGCAATGCCAAAGTGGCCGGATCCAGGGGCCCCGTGTACAGCCCGGAGCACCGTCTCCCGCAGGGCCCTCGGCACAACCACCTGCCACTGTGCCTCTCCTGTCTCTGGGTCTTTCCACCCCCTTTGCAGCACCCCGTCTTGCAGGCGCAGGGCATCAAACATGGACCACAGCCCTTTTGTGGTGCGAGAAAACGCAGAGACCTCCTCCCACCTGGGCTTGTGTTGAGCTGTCACCCAGGTGAGTGTCGGCCTGATATCCGTATCCTCCTCCTGGTTCCTCTTCCACTCCACCGCATCGACAGCCGCCTGCCCTTGCTCAGCTGACGCCCCGCCTGGGCCCACGGCTGCACAAATCACCTCACACTGGAGACACTCATTCTCCCGCGCCTCCCTTTTCTCACAGTAGCGACAGCAGTCGCTGTAGCAGGGGCGGCGGGAGAGTGCATCAGCATTGCCATGTTTTGCGCCTGGCCTGTGTACCACAGTGAAGTCGTACACCTGTAGCTCCTCAATCCAGCGTGCCAGTTGACCCTCCGGCTCTCTGAAGGATGTTAACCACTGCAGGGCGGAGTGATCAGTCCGGACTGTGAAGTGGAGGCCCCCGAGGTAGTACCTGAAGTGCCCGATGGCGCTAACCACAGCGAGCAGTTCCCGCCTGGTGACACAGTAGCGGCGTTCAGCCTTGTTGAACGTCCTGCTGTAGTACGCCACCACTCTTTCCCCTTCGGGTGTCACCTGGGCCAGCACAGCGCCCAACCCGACGTTGCTGGCATCAGTGTCGAGAAGGAAGGGCAGCGCGGGGTCTGGCGGGGAGAGAATTGGTGCCTCCACCAGGGCTTTCTGCAGCGAGGTGAATGCTGCCTGACACTCTTCTGTCCATAAAAACACCTCCCCCTTTTGCAGCAGGCGGAACAGGGGTGCAGCTACACAGGAGAAGCCTTTCACAAACTTCCTGTAGTAGGAGGACAGGCCGAGGAAGCTTTTCAGGTCCTGTACAGAGCTGGGGGTGGGCCAGTTTTTCACAGCTTGCACCTTCTCTTCCATGGTGCCGATGCCGCCCTCCCCCAGCCTGTGGCCGAGGAATGTCACCTCGCGTTTCATGAAACAGCACTTCTGGGGGTGTAGTTTCAGTCCTGCTGCTGCCACTCTCCCCAGCACACATCTGAGAGACCTCAGAGCTGACTCGAAGGAGTCCCCATGGATGAGGATGTCGTCCAGGTACACAACACACTCATGACGGGGAATGTCAGCCAGCACCTTGTCCATTAGTCTCTCGAATGTGGCAGGGGCATTGCACAGGCCGAAGGGAAGGACCTTAAACTGCCATAAACCCCCATTGGTGATGAAGGCCGTTTTTGGTCTGGCCTCCGGTGTGAGGGGGACCTGCCAATATCCGCTACGCAGATCCAGGGAAGAGAACCACGAAGCACCAGCCACAGTGTCGAGGATTTCGTCAATGCGGGGGAGGGGGTAGGAGTCTTTTTTTGTCACCTTGTTGAGGGGGCGAAAGTCCACACAGAAGCGAAAGTCCTCCTTTTGCTTTTTGGGGACCATAACAACTGGGGAGGCCCATGAGCTGGCGGAGGGCTCGATCAGTCCAGCCTGTTGCATTTCCACCAGAGCCTTGTCTGCAGCTGCCTGTCTGGCCAGCGGGAGGCGCCGTGGCCTCATCCTGATAGGCTGTGCATCTCCAGTATCGATGCTGTGTTCGATGAGATCTGTCTGGCCAACGTCGTCCTCTGACAGTGAAAAACAGTCTTTGAACTCCAGCAGGAGTTGCAGCAGCAGACCTTGTTCAGTGGGAGACAGTCCATCGCAATTTTTCTGCCATATCTCCTTCACAGCCAAAACTCTCTCGTCTTTGTCAGGCTGTGAAGCAGGGGCTGGTTGCAGGTGAGGGACAGTGGTGGCTGGGGCGGAATGTGGTGTAGGTGGCACCCCCGGGAGGCTGCAGCAATCAGCCTTGCTGGCCGGGGTCTGTGTTTTAATGGTGTGGGTAACCAGACAGCCTCGCTGGGGCGGCCGCCGACACATCTGAATGACATGTCCATCAGGGAAAGAAAGAGTCCCTCTCCTCGTATTAATGACACAGTCCATAGCCCCGAGAACATCGAGCCCCAGAATGCAATCATCTAGGTCTGCGACCCACACTGGGCAACGAACAGTCTTTTTTCCCACCCCCAGTCACTAATGTCTCTCCCACCATCGGAGCACACTCTCCGGTAACAGTCTGTAGTTTCACCATGGTGGGGATAATGGTTGTTTTATTTCCCACCAGTTCAGGTTTTACCAGGGTAGCTGAAGAGCCTGTGTCCACCAGCGCGAAACAGTCTGTCCCTACAATAGTCACTGGGGCATACCAGCAGTCGCCAACCCAGGTTCGGCCCAGTACGACGACATGTTCCAGCTGGCCGTCCACCTCCCCTTTTGTTTGTGACACCTCCACTTGGTTTACACGCTGTGGCTGTTCTTCATCCGAAGGTTGGGACACAGAAGTTTGGGTCCGCGTTGTCCCGGTTACACGGCCCCCGTCCCGTTTCCCTGGTTAGCTGGCGTGCGGGGACATTGTTGAACTAGGTGGCCTGGCTGCCCGCATCCCCAGCAGACCCTTGGGCGACGCCGCGGAGACTGTTCCTCCCTCAACGTGGTGGCATGCACGAGCTGTGTCAGTTTCTCTACCCAGGCAGGCTCCGCTGTCATCGGCTCAGTTCCACGTGCAGCTCTCACCCTCAGAGCGCCCTCACGTGCAGCGTCCATCAGCCCGGAGCATAGCATCTCTCTCTCTGCAGCCAGCTCCAGAGCCTCCTGAAGTGACTTGGGGTGTGCTAGCAACGTCTGGATGCGCAGGTCAGCTGGCTGTAGGGCCTGGAGAAAGTAGTCTCGGGCTAGCTCACTCTGGATGGCAGGGGGCATGTGAGTGTACGTGCGGTGAACCAGCCCTTCAATGTCATTAGCCAGGTCCCTAAGCGGCTCCTCGGGACGACGTTGTCGGCTGCACAGCTCAGAGCGGAGCAGGCTAGCCGCTGAGCATAGTCCAAAACGCCTCTTTAAAGCACCTATTAAGGCATCATAATCACTTCTGTCATCTGGGCTCAGTAGCAGCAGGCTAGTCAGGGCATCCCCAGTGAGGCACATAGCGAGTTGGAGGGCTTTCTCATCAGTGGACCACCTCCCAGCCTGAGCTAACAGTTCGAACTGAGCATGAAAGGCCTCCCAGTTAGCCTTGCCGTCATACCTGGGTGTTTTCATGGACGGCGGCAGGGTTTCTCTGAGCGACTCAGTCTGTTGGCACATCTCCGCCATCTTCGCTTCTGTTTTCCCGCGTGTGGCGTCCCTATGGCTAGCACGGACAGAGCGGTCAAAGCCGGCCCCTGCGGCCAGTCTCATGGTCATCTCTCTCACCCGCTCTCTGTGACCGGCTGCACCCCCGTCTGCTGTGGCGGCGTCATATAGCCATTCATCGGCTTCCTCCTCCCGTTTAATCTTAGAGTAGTCCCCCGGTAGCATCTCTCTCACCGTGCAGCGCTCTTATCAGTCTCCTTAGCCGCTAGCTCGTTGAGGCGAAATGTTGTTTTTTTAAAGTTTTTTTTTTACTTCTGACACCAAATGTAGCGTCCCGCAAAAGAGGCTACGGAGAGTTACTCGGTTTTACAGCGCAAGTTTATTCGGAACTGTACACAGGTTACTGTGGGCCATAACCAACGCCAACATAACAAGATAATCCCCGCTTCCGTACTTCACACACGCACCAGGGTAGTCGCTAACTTTACACACTCTAACAACTTCACTACGCTCCCACTACCTAACCTGGGCACGTAAGGAACTCTCGACCAATCAGAACTCACCATCCCACACAACCCACAGACCTGGCTGCACCAACTGTCCATCAGACTGTGACGCATTCACTTGCACACCGTAATCACATAATCAACACGTTACTCATTCAAACTCTTAACACAAAACATTATGAACATGAACGTTTCACCCAGTCCGTTACAATACGATTGATGTTATGAGTTTTAATAGGGCTAATGGCAGCAACAAGCTAGAAATTACATGGTTATAACCAGCAGCAGGTCCTGTATTTTACCCAACATACAGCTGCAATCACATTACACTCACAGTTTTTATGCACGCACAACACTTTGGGATATTACCGGTACCCGAACGAATAATATCTCCGTCATCCGTAACTTTTCGCTTTTCCGTAATTTGGATGGAAAGTTACGGCAGTGGGCGGGGCAAACTGCTAGGTGTATGATGCATGTGATTGGACAATCATGGTGGTTGACTGACAGCTGTAACCAATAGAAAACTGATGAACGTAAATGAAAGATAGAATGGGAAAAGGTTGGCCTTTTTAACACTATTGAAGTACTGAGTCAGAATACAAAGTTGTTTGCATCCCCCATGTTAGAAATGGACAACCCAAATGGCAGGAATGTTCCCATTTGTCACGTGACAAATGGGAACAATCGGGTCCTGTCAAATGTGTGCTAAATGTCAAAATATTAGGGACTCTGACAATTGGCACACATTTACATTGGTTGCCGGTGTCCCATTTGTCATTCCCTAATATTTTGACAATTGGCACACATTTGACATGACCCAAATGGACATCCCAAATGTCACAAAATGTGTGCTAATTGTCAAAATATAAGGGACTCTGACAATTGGCACACATTTACATTGGTTGCCGGTGTCCCATTTGTCATTCCCTAATATTTTGACATTTAGCACACATTTGACATGACCCAAATGGACATCCCAAATGTCAGAAAATGTGTGCTAATTGTCAAACTATTAGGGACTCTGACAATTGGCACACATTTGACATGGTTGTCGGTGACCCAAATGGACAGTGGCCAATTAACTAGTAGATAGTGTCCTATGTTCACCAAAATGCATAGGCACCATGCCTGAGTCAGTCCCCAACTGTGTCTAAACTTTGGTGATTCTAGAACCTTTAGAAATCTACTTAGCCTCCCAAGGGAGCTATGCATCTGGCCCTCACAGGGCTGGAACCTCTTGAAGTACTGAGTCAGAATCCAAAGTTGTTGGCATTTCTGTCACAGTAACAAATGGGAACAATCATTTGTCATACCCGTTGACGTTTTTTGACATTTGGGCAAGTGTCAAAAAACATACCCGTTTGTCACGTGACAAACGTTTTTTGACACTTGTCCCAAGATGTACTCAACAAAAGCAGATCGTCTGCAAAAGCCATAGCAGTTATTGTTCCCTTAGTTGTTCCGAAACCTACACCTTCCTTCTGTAGGACACAGAGGAGAGGGTCAATCGACAAGTTAAAAAGCATGGGCGAGAGAGGGTCACCCTGTTTGACCCCAGTCTCCATTAGGATGGGCTTGGTCGGCCCGCCTTGGGTTAGTATGGTAGTCTTGCACCCATTGTACGAGTCTGCAATTATATCAATCACGGCACGGTCAACTCCCTTCTGGGTTAGGACTTGTATCACGTGTTCATGGGCCACCGAGTCGAACGCTTTGGCAAAGTCGATAAAGACCACCGCCAGTGGTTTCCGTTCTCTCTTGCTCACCACCATCATGCTTTGCAAGAGCATCAAATTTTCGGCACATCCAGGGGCCGCAATGAATCCTCTCTGTCTTGGGTTAATCATGCACGCCCTGGTTAATCTGTCATTGAGAATCCCGGAGAATATTCTGAGAATCACCGAGCCCACAGTGATGGGCCTCCATAGAGATAGATCTTTCAGCTTATCTTGGTCCATTGTTTTCGGAATTAATGTGGTCCTGTTTTCCTTAAGGCACGATGGGAGCCTCCCATTAAGGATAATAGCAGTGAAAACGTTCGCCAGTTTGGAGCCAGAGGGGTCCCATTTGCTCAAGGCCTCCCTCGAGACACCATCAACCCCAACAGCACTGGATTTTCGCATATGTTTTATGTGGCTCCTCACCTCATCAGGGGAGATGGGAGCCACAAAAGCAGAATTGTCTGCCGCACTGTCCGAGACAAATTGGCCCAAAGATACACCTGGCGTAGGTGATTCCCATTTCAACTTGTATGCTCTCTCTACTTCTTTCGTGGGGATTCCACAAGAAGCCTTGACCATGTGGTCGAGGATTAAGCACACCAACGCCTTTCTGTCATTTTTGTACAATTCCTGGAGTTGTCTGTAAACCTTCTTCTTGTGGGGTTTGAGCCCCGAGGGTATATCCTTGTGGGATTCTCTAGACTTAGTCCCATGCGCCAAACCCTTGGCAGCTATAAGCCTCTTGATGGTCCTTCTCACATAGCTCTTGTTCATTGACAGGGGGGATAGGCCAGAGCCCGTGGTTCCCTCCAGTTCTCTCTGTTTTAACAACCGTACCATCTCACCCCTCACCCTGTCCGGGGGTATCTTGTTGTAATCGGAGACTTGAGGGCCTGTATTCTGTGGTCCTGTATAAAGGTAGAGGTGCCAGGGACCTCTGTAATGTCAGAACCAGGGGCACTGCTTTTGCCTTTCGTTTCAATCAGGTATTGCACCAGATGTCTCCTCCTCTTGTGGATTGACAGACCCCTGTCGAATCCAAACTTTTTCGAACACATGTTGCAAGCCTGTATGCCACGAGCCTTATTCCTGTCTCTCCTCCTTTTGCCACAACCTGGAGCGTGGCCCGCAATGGACCTGTAGCAGTTACTTACCTTTCCACATTTCGCACACACAAATGACCGTCTTTTCAGATTGTGAGTGGTCTTGAAATGATTGTTCGCCCTTGACACGGAAGGGAGCTCGATGTTACAAAATCGACATGCCATCGTTTTGTAGGGGATCCTAATACCCACTGACACGGAGTGGTTGCCTTTTATTCGATTGGGAGGGCCTCTCCTAAGCTTTACTAGCCTCGAATCTTTGTAGACGGTCATAAAGAAAATGCTCTTGAGTTCCGGTTTGTCTGAGAATAGTCTCCTCTTAAGGTCAACCAAATTCTTCTTCCCACTGGGCGATAGACCAGAGGGATCCTTTCGAAATCTTGAGGGGGTACCATACGGTGCATCTCCCGGATCCCCACTTCTTTTTTTATATATATAATTTTTATTTGGGAATGCAAGGAAACATCATACAGTTTACGTCACAAAACAATGTTTTCCCCTTTTTCTTTTTACCCCCCCCACCCTCAACAAAAACAAACACACAACAGAGTCCACCCAGTAGGAAAAAAAAAGATTACAAAACAACCAGACTACTTCACATCCAAGCTTTTTACATAAGTCAAATACTTTACAACCATTGATGAAGTGAAAGTGATTGCATTGCACATGGACAAACTAATGTACAGAAAGGCCAAAGAGTAAAGAGATTTCATGTGGCTAGGGTATCAGGTAAAGTTACAAGTCCTCCTACATAAGTCATGACTGGACCCCAGATGGACAGAAATTTGTCTTTAGACCCCCTGAGTGAGTATTTTATCTTCTCCAAGTGCATGAATTGCATAAGATCACTCAGCCACACAGAAGCTTTCGGTGCGTGTCTTGACTTCCAGTGCAGTAAAATTCTCCTGTGCGCAAGCAGTGTTGTAAAGGCAATTATGTTTTTGTGTCTTTTCTGAATCTTAGGGTCCTGACCAACTGTAATGCCAAATATGGCGGTATGGGAGTTAGGCTGGAGGTCGATATCAAGGGTCTCTGATAGAGTTCCAAAGATAACAGACCAGTAATTAAATAGTGATGGACATGACCAAAACATATGAGATAGATTGACCGGGGTGTTATGACATCTATCACAGCTTGCATCTGGAATAGAGTATATCCTAGCCAGTCTAGATTTAGAAAAGTGAGCTCGGTGTAAAACTTTAAATTGTATTATATTTAATCTTGCGCAGGATGTACTGTTATTTACCCTTTGCAGCGCACAATTCCAAACCTCTTCCTCTAATTCCTCCCCTAGTTCACTCTCCCAGTCTGCCTTGATCTTATCGAGAGTTACACATTTGAATGAGGATATGCATTCATTTACTCTTGAGATTAGTCCAACTGAATTAGGGGGGATATTTAACATATTCTCTAGATCTGGGGTTGAGGACAGGTTAGGGAAATTCGGGTCATTACTTAGAAGAAAATGACGCACTTGGAAATACCTGAACAGGCTCGACCTGGGAAGATTAAATTTTCCTGATAAGACATCAAAACTGGCTAGTACAGAATCTACATACAGATCCTTAAACTTCAAAATACCTTGTCTTTGCCAGAGAGAGAATGCAGAGTCTACTTTAGGTGGGGCAAAGTTGTGATTGTTACATATGGGGCTAAGACCAAGAAGGCGTTTAAACCCGAAGTTCTTTCTGAATTGAAACCATATCTTGAGAGTGTTAGAAACAATAGGGTTATCCGTAAATTGTGTGATAGAAAGAGGGGGCGTTGAAAAGACCAGTGCCGTCAAAGACGACGAAACACAGGAAGTAGCTTCAAATTGACACCAATCAGTATCTGGAGCATGAAGCCAATAAATAATTTTCTGGATATTTTCAGCCCAGTAATAATAACAAAGATTGGGAAGAGCTAGGCCCCCTTCTAGTTTGGGTCTCTGTAGCAGATCCATACGCACTCTAGGGCTCTTATTGTTCCATACAAATGAAGTGAAAACTTTGTTAATGGACTTAAAGAAAGACTTGGGAAGAAAAAGTGGGATACACTGAAACAGATAAAGGAATTTTGGAAGCACGTTCATTTTAAGACAGTTCACTCTCCCCGCCAGGGACAAATGAAGTGTTTCCCACTTCTTCAAATCCACTTTGACTCTCTCAAATAGGGGGGCAAAATTTTCTGTGTACAGACTCTGCATATCTCTTGTGACATTGACACCCAAATATTTAAATCCATCTCTGGCCATTTTAAATGGTAAAACATTGTCCTGGATTTGAAGAGCCACATCATTGACAGGATAGCATTCACTTTTGTTAAGATTCAGTTTGTAACCAGAAAATGAACCAAATCTACTCAAGGTATGGATAATGTGAGGCACACTTGAAACAGGATCTGATATATATAATAATAAATCATCCGCGTATAATGATAACATATGCTCAACATCTCTCCTATGAATACCATGTATCAATTGCAATGATTTAAGTGAGATGGACAAAGGCTCTATGGCTAAGGCAAACAATAGTGGACTATTAGGGCATCCTTGACAAGTTGCTCTTGAAAGTTGGAAGTACTGTGATTGTATACCATTTGTAGCTACTGCGGCTCTGGGCGAAGTGTATAAAAGTTTAATCCATGAGGTAAAATTAGGACCGTAACCAAATTTATCTAAACATGCAAATAAATATCCCCACTCAACTCTGTCAAAAGCTTTCTCCGCGTCCAGTGAGATGACCACCTCTGGTATCTCACTGGACCCGGGGGAGTGAATAATATTCAGAAGCCTGCGTATATTTGTAAATGACTGTCGTCCCAATATGAAACTGGTTTGATCATTTGAGATCACATCCTGCATTGTGGTTTCTAGGCGTAGGGCGAGAGCCTTAGCCAGAATCTTCACATCATTGTTTAGAAGAGAAATCGGTCGGTATGAACCGCATTCAGTGCTATCTTTACCTGGCTTAAGTAGGAGAAAAATTGAGGCTTCGGTCATTGTTTGTGGCAACAACCCATTAGCTAGAGAATCATTAAACATATAAAGTAAAATTAAAGAAAGTTTATCAGAAAAAGTTTTGGAAAATTCTATTGGGTACCCATCAGGGCCGGGCGCCTTACCACTTTGCATCCTCTTAATTGCATTTACAATCTCCTCTTTTTGTAATGGCCGTTCAGTTTCAGTCCTATGTAAAGGATCTATGGTGGGAGCCCGGAGTTCCTCAAAAAAGCGTTCCATATCTGTGCCATCGTTATTTCAGAAGTGTATAAGTTTGAGTAAAACGAAGCAAACGTATCATTAATTTCTCTTGGGTCAATAGTTAAGTCCCCATCTGGTTTCCTTATTTGTGGGATTTGTTGAGCAACTGAGCGGCCCTTAAGTTGGTGCGCTAAAAGACAGCCTGCTTTCTCTCCATGCTCATAAGTATAACCACGTGACTTTAACAAAAGCCGCGTTGTCTTTTCAGTTGATAGCAAATTATATTGCATTTGAAGGTCTAGCTTTCTTTTATAAAGTGCAGGTGAAGGGGCTGTAGAGTATTGCGCGTCCACTGCAGTTAGTGTTTTAATAAGCTGGTCTTGTTCCACTCTATTATTCTTGTTCATTCTGGCAGAGTATGATATTATTTCCCCCGATTACAGCTTTAAGCGTCTCCCAGAGAAGCAACGGGGAAGTATCTTCTGTTCTGTTAGATTCTATGAAGTCGTCAATTTTTTGGGAAATAAATTCACAAAAGGCACTATCAGCCAGTAGCGTTTTGTCTAATTTCCAAGGGGGACGTTCCATTTTGTTATGAGGAAACGAAAAATCTAGCAACACAGGTGCATGATCGGACTCAACTATAGCTGAATATTCAACTTTCGTGACATAAGGAAGAAGGGGTCTATCAATAAAGAAATAATCTATCCGACTGTATGAGTGGTGAACAGGGGAGAAGAATGAAAAAGACTGGCTTTGCGGAAATAATGAACACCACGGGTCCACCCCTCCTACCCGATCCATAAAGACTTAAAGTGACTTGGCCATTTTTTATGGGTTCACAGACTTCGGATTAGAGCGGTCTAAATCCGGGTTGATTACGCAGTTCAAATCCCCACCAAAAATCATTTGATGCGAGTTTAAATCTGGCACTAGTGAGATGATTTTGTCTATAAATGAAGCATCCTCCCAATTCGGAGCGTAAATATTGATGAGAACAACAGGTTTATGAAAGAGACCTACTACTATAACAAAGCGTCCCTGCTTGTCGGAAACAACACTAGTCGCATTGAATTGATATTTCTTATGGATTAATATAGCCGTTCCTCGTGTTCTGGAATCAAAATCTGAATGAAAAACCTGGCCCACCCATGTTCGTCTAAGTCTCGACTGATCCTTTAGCAATAAGTGGGTTTCCTGAAGATAAGCAATTCCACAGTTTAGGTATTTGAGGTGATTAAATATTCAAGCTCTCTTTACTGGCCCATTTAAACCTTTCACGTTCCAACTAATAAAACGTATATCAGACATTCTGGTGTCCGTCGATGTACAAAACGATATGGCAAAAGTAAAGCATCAAAAATAATAGCAAGGAGTAAAAGTGGTCATGATATAGCTGAGCGTACAGATTCATAAATAATATTCGCTGCATAAACCTAGGGGTGACTCTTCCCAAAATAACCCTGTCCCATAATACAAACATGAACAAAACGAACACAAAGCCTATACTTGTTCCTCTCACGGAGGCAAGCTGCAGGCTACTCATCAACATCTCTTCAATGAATTTCTGGATGTACAGCTACATCTACTTCTAACCGAGAGGCTCCCAGCGTTTGAGTAGAATAAAAAAGTAAATGAAAATGACCGTGTAGGTTAATAAAATCAACATTTGCACATCAAATTAACCCCAATAGTCATCTGAAAAATAACCACACGGGCCTAAAGCAGAGTAGGCTAAAGCCAAGCAGTTCAGCTTGGCCATCCGGCACAGACAGCAATAACATGGCAAAAGGCAAGAGCAATCATACCTTGAATCCAGGGCAGTCGAAAGAATAAAGTCCAAATAAAAATAATACCGTAACTCAAAAGTAGCCTACAGTTCCAGGTCCGAGACATGGGTGTAGTTTACTGTCTTCAGGTTGTAGGCCAGCCAATCACCATGGCAAGGAAGACCAGCCCGTCTGTCTGTGCTAGAGCGTTACTCCAGTTTCAGTTCAAAGAAAGTTTGTGCAGTTTATCCATATCAAGAGCAAGGTAGAAACAGTCATAACATTAGTCCGTGTCTAGGCTTACTACTTGTCGATCCTCGAGTTGTAAAACTCCTGAGCTTCTTCAGGCGAGTCGAATGTGGGTACGTCGTCCCCGTACATCACGCGCAGCCGGGCAGGATACAGCAGGTGGAACCACACATTCTTACGATACAGGGCTTGCTTTACATCATTGAAGGCGGCCCGCTTTTTAGCAAGTGCATTGCTGAGGTCTTGGTTAATCCTTATGACAGTCCCCTGGAACTTCAGATTGTGGTTCCTGGCCCAGCACAGCGCTGCCTCTTTCTGTTGGAACTTGGAGAAGCAAACCAGGACTGTGCGAGGAGATTTGACCCGTTCTGATATGAAAGTCGGTGTGCGGTGGGCTCTCTCCAGACCAGGTGGCTCGGGAAAAACCTCGGGACCCATCACCTCCATCAGCATCTCCGACATGAATTTGACTACGTCTTTGCCGTTCTCAACGCCTTCTGGGATGTTCACTATACGGAGGTTAGCTCTCCGTGACCGGTTCTCTAGGTCGTCAACCCGGTCTAGCAGAGATAGGTTGTCGGCCTTGACCGTCTTGATGGTGGCCTCCGCTGCAGTTAAGCGGCCAAAGTTTTCACCAGACTCCACTGAGGTAAGGCGAGTTTGGAAAGAATTCAATGAAACCAATGAACCAATGAAACCACCGCGGTAGTTGTGGGTTCGTACCTTTTGCAGTCGGTGACGATGACTGTGCAGGGGGAGAAACGTTGCTAGCTGCAAATGATGCTAGCTTAGCCGATGCATTCTCCGCGGCACGTGTGACTGCTAAAGTTTGTGCATTGGCCGCTTTATTCTTCTTTTTGTCCGCCATTCTATGATCAAAAACTCATACTTAGTTGTTAGCAAACTGAAACTGTCGAAATTCCACGGTAAAATAGTAGTAAAGTGATAAAATAGCAAATAGTTGACCGGGAGCCTTCTCACATGCGACTTCTCCTCACATAGTACAACCAGACCCCCCCCGGATCCCCACTTCTGAGAATATCCAGAATTCTCAGTTTGACCTTTGGCTTAGAAGACCCAAGGGCCCTCTTCGCTCCCCGAAGCCTTCCTTCTCTGGGTGTACTGGTGTACACCCATCCATGTAGCTGGTGGTGAGTCTGCCACTCTAACCCAAACAGCAAGGAAATTGGCCACCTAGACAACCACCCGAGACCTTACAGTCTCAATGGGCTTCACAGTGCTTGGAATGAGGGCACCCTATACCAGGACCGCGGCAACTTGTTCGTCCAGCAAGGGCCCTCAACGGTGGACTGCCCAGTCCAGTTGAATATCTCCAATATCATTCCTAATTCCGGGGGATCCACTGCGGCAGAACAGCTCATACGGCCTCTTGCATTGGTCACTGGTGAGCCCACAAAGCGGAGGAACCAGGTTGGCAGGGGCCCTCCATGGTGGGCTTCCCAGTCCAAGATTGGTAGTTCCAGTACCTCCAGCAAAGAACCATAAGGAATAAGACTCTTGTCCCCTCAAGCAGTCTAGTTGCCAACGTCGCCTTGGATAGTGCCAGTGGCACCATCAGCACATATCCGGGTGCGATTAAAGTGTACTCATTCCAATTACAGGGCCTCGAAAGAGTCCTGTATTGTTATTTTTCGTCACTACCTCCCCGAGTCGGGAGTGGGTAATTTGCGCGCCTGCTGCCTTCCTTGGATGTTGTAGCCGTTTCTCAGGCTCCCTCTCCAGAATCGAACCCTGATTCCCCGTTACCCGTGGTCACCATGGTCGGCACAGAAAGTACCATCGAAAGTTGATAGGGCAGACATTCGAATGAGACGTCGCCGCCACAGGGGCCAGCGATCGGCTCGAGGTTATCTAGAGTCACCAAAGTGGCCGGGGCGCCCCGAGAGGCACCCCGCATGGGTTTTGGATCTGATAAATGCACGCATTCCCGGAGGTCAGCGCTCGTTGGCATGTATTAGCTCTAGAATTGCCACAGTTATCCAAGTAACATTAGAGCGATCAAAGGAACCATAACTGATTTAATGAGCCATTCGCAGTTTCACTGTACCGGCCGTGTGTACTTAGACTTGCATGGCTTAATCTTTGAGACAAGCATATGCTACTGGCAGGATCAACCAGGTAGACTCTGGGGGAGACTCGGGAGGCGTCTCGCTGGGGAGAGACGCCGCCCGATGATTGGCCACCATCGGAGGACAACTGGGAGAGACGGGGCGTCTCGGTCATGCTACCAAACGCTGCTGGCCACGGAGAGACGTGCTGGGGTTCAGACCGGCATGCCCGGCCTCCGGGCCATGGATGCGAACCCGCAGAGCGGAGGAACCGTCCACCGGGGGCCCGGCGCGAAGCCGGGGCCGGCAGGGGCCCTCCATGGTGGGTCACGTATTCCAATCGGTCAGTAAGACAAGCAGGGGACTCTAGGGCCTCTCTCATGCCCGGGGTCACCACGCTACGGCGGCTACGAGGCGTTAGGAGAGGCCGGGGACCGTCTCTCTGGAGGTCTGCGCTCTTCAAAACCCTGTTCCTGAAAATCCGCCCACACCTGTCTGAAAACCCTCTGACTTTGAAAACACAGGGGGAAATCTAGCAGGCACTGCCTGCTACTTTTCCCCCTTACGGGAACTTTTAACTTAGAAAATTTCTTCATGGTCATGGTACCCCGGCTTCGTGGTCCTGGTCCTCCAGCATTTTTTCTTTTTTTTTTCTTTCTTTCTTTTCTTTTCTTTTTTTTTTGTCCACAAGAGGGCTCCACAATCACCCCTGGCTACTTTTTGGGCTCTTTTGCCCTTTTTTACATTGTTTTTTCCCCCGCCCACACTAAGCAGCTTTGCCCTGAGCCTGTACATGACATGGGCCCCCCGGGCCCCCAGACCTCCAGGGGCCTCCACACTCACTCTGGCTACTTCTGGGCCTTTTTTTAATGTTTTTCCCCACACACTGACCTCTCTGCCCGCAGGCAAGCGGCTCTGACCTGGCTCTGTACAGGGCCCCCATGCCTCCAGGGGTCACACACTGACCTCTGGCTGCTCTATTGCCTTATGTTGGCCTTTTTTTTCAAAATGTTTTTGCCACACACTGACCTGTCTGCCCACAGCTAAGCAGCCCTGCCGAGGGTGTGTGTTTGTTGCATGGTCCCGGCCATGACCACCAGGGCCCCAGACCTCCAGGGGCCTCCAGACTCACCAGCCTGCCCACAGCCAAGCACCACTGCCCTGGGTGGGAGCATTGCATTGTTTCCCCATGGCCAGCAGGCCCCCAGGGGTCACACACACTGACCTCTGGCTACTTTATTGCCTTATTTCGGCCCTTTTCATATTTTGCCACACACTGCATGATTTCCTTTTTCTAACCCTAACCCTTTTTTTTATTGTTTTAACATTTAACATTTAAGCACCGCTGCCCTGGGTGTCAGTGTTGCATGGTGTTCCCATGTCATCCAGGCCTCCACACTCACAAACCTCCCCACACTTAGGCATCTCTGGCCTGGGTGTCAGTGTTGCATGGTGTCCCCATGTCATCCAGGCCTCCACACTCACAAACCTCCCCACACTTAGGCATCTCTTGCCTGGCTCTTTACGTGACATGGCCCTGCCCATGTCATCCAGGCCTCCACACTCACAAACCTCCCCACACTTAGGCATCTCTGGCCTGGCTCTCTACGTGACATGGCCCTGCCCATGTCATCCAGACCTCCACACTCACAAACCTCCCCACACTTAGGCATCTCTAGCCTGGCTCTCTACGTGACATGGCCCTGCCCATGTCATCCAGGCCTCCACACTCACAAACCTCCCCACAGCTAAGCACCTCTGCCCTGGGTTACTACATTGCCTTCTCTACCCTGGCCTCTGGGGCTCCACAACACCCAGCGCACCACACTCACCTGCGTACCCAGTCTTAAGCACCCCACCCTGGGTCAACACAAGCAACCGCCAGCCACAGAACTTCGTGCTCCTGGTATTCCAAAAAGAACTTTGTGGTCCTGGTACTCCAAAATGAACTTCGTGGTCATGGTACCCCAGCTTCGTGGTCATGGTACCCCAGCTTCGTGGTCCTGGTCACCCAGCCTATGCTTCGTGGTCCTGGTATTCCAAAAAGATCTTTGTGGTCCTGGTACTCCAAAATGAACTTCGTGGTCATGGTACCCCAGCTTCGTGGTCCTGGTCACCCAGCCTATGCTTTGTGGTCATGGTACCCCGGCTTCGTGGTCATGTTACCCCAGCCTCGTGGTCCTGGTCACCCAGCCTATGCTTCGTGGTCATGGTACCCCAGCTTCGTGGTCCTGGTAATCTATGACTGACTTTTTTTTTTCTTTCTGTGACTTCCAGGCCACCCAGCCTTTCACACGCACCTGTCTGTCCACACTCGGCCACCTCTGCCCTGGGTTAATTTTTTACTCTGCCTGCCCTGTCTACCATGGCTCCAGGCCCACTACACTCACCCACATGCCCACACTCGGCCACCTCTGCCCTGGGTTAATTTTTTACTCTGCCTGCCCTGTCTACCATGGCTCCAGGCCCACTAAACTCACCCACATGCCCACACTGAGGCACCTCTGCCCTGGGTTAATTTTTTACTCTGCCTGCCCTGTCTACCATGGCTCCAGGCCCACTAAACTCACCCACATGCCCACACTGAGGCACCTCTGCCCTGGGTTAATTTTTTACTCTGCCTGCCCTGTCTACCATGGCTCCAGGCCCACTACACTCACCCACATGCCCACGGGGCCAGCGCTTGACGCCAGAAGCAAGAGCCCGCTCGGGGCTTGCCTCCCCACCTCACCGGGAAAGTGAAAAAACGATAAGAGTAGTGGTATTTCACCGACGGCCGAGGCCTCCCACTTATTCTACACCTCTCATGTCTCTCACAGTGCCAGACTAGAGTCAAGCTCAACAGGGTCTTCTTTCCCCGCTGATTCTGCCAAGCCCTTTCCCTTGGCTGTGGTTTTGCTAGATAGTAGGTAGGGACAGTGGGAATCTCGTTCATCCATTCATGCGCGTCACTAATTAGATGACGAGGCATTTGGCTAAGAGAAGGGTCATATTCACTCCACCATTACCATTCCCCAGTCGACATCTTCACTTTGACGTCCAGGGGTTCAGGACAGAGTCACACCATCTCCTCCAGATGGCGCTAGGGCCTGGGGATGCCCCTGTCACCTCCTAAACTGTACCGGCAACCGAGTGTGGCAGGAAGGGAGAGTGACGTTCCCCCAGAACAGGGGCCCGCCCTCTTGACCTGTTCGGGTTGTTTATTGTGTCCCGTCCACTAGAGGTAGCTCGCCTCTATAGTGCATCCATAGTTTCCGTGCGCATACCCGAAAGTCGAACGGCCCAAGAGCCTCCCTACATCCGCAAAACCTCAGGGGGTCTAAAGAACACCCGGGCGCGGGCAACGGCCCTCCGTCCGGGGTCTGGCCTGAGATCCCTCGATATCAACACGCTGGCTGGTCAAACCACTCGTAGGAAGTCTACCAATCATCATTTGATGTTTAGTTGAGTAGAACCCGCAACATTCACTCTCCGTCCAAGACTGCACCCGTGGGGCGGTTGCAGTGATGGTAAGCTGAGGTCTCACTCAGGGGGAGGACACATTCACTCCCCCGCAAGAGATAAAACCCTAGCTTGTCACTCAACTTTGTCATAGCCTGTATATACTGTCCGATTTACACTTAGTATCCGTCAATTCCTTTGAGAAGTAGTCTGGTGCATTGATACCTAGCAACGGCCGGCCAGCTGGTTGAAGGTACTCATCATGCTGATCGAGTACAACAGTGCTCTTCGACTAAAGAGCACGGCCAGGTGTCTCCTCCTGGTTCTGGGAACGCCCAGATCCTCAAGCACCTTGAAGTTCCCCGCGAACCACTTCCCCCTCGCACCCATGGGGAAGCCATGGAAGCGTACTGAGGTTACTCCCTGGAAGCGGCTCATAACGGCGTTCTTCAAGGGCCTGTACTTTTCCACCTTGCCCAAGCCCACCACCTCGAGCACGGCGAGGTTGGACTCGAAGCAGACCACGACATCGATGACCAACGCAACGTTCCCTTTAACCGCTACCGCATCCGGAGCCAACTGTTCCCCGCTTCCGACCGTGAACCGTGGTTCGCTGTGGACCGTCCATCCACGTGCCACTCCTTCTCGGATAAGGAGCTGGCAGATCTTATTATGTTGTACCATCCGATTCTCTTTCAACACTTTACACACGCCCAAGACATGAAGGGTGGTTTCAGTCCCGAGCCCGCACAGTCTACACGACCTTGGCACGTCTACGAAGCCTCTGGCCAGGTGCGCTCTGGTGGGATACATGTTGGTGCGCAACTTCAGGGCAACTATGAACTGGGCCTCACTGAAGCCGGCCCTCGCTGGGTCCCTCACCCAGGTACTGCTCCATTTGTCGCCCTTAAAGTTCGCAACACCGGCACCCTTGAGATCGGGGGACACGATGCCTTTCCAGGGGTCAATCTCAATACCAAGGTATTCCACCACTTCACCCGGGCCCACCATGTGAAGTGGTTGTGTGCCAAGTGACCATGCGGGGCACTCATTGATCACGTACGTGCTTCCTCTGCCCGCGATGAAGAAGCCGTGGCACTTCCCGACATTGACTTCCAGTCCGGTGAGATCGCAGAAGGCCCGAAGGACCGCCAGATTGCACTCCATCCTGACGTATGACCCGCTCAGGATGACCAAGTCATCCGCAAACACCATGGTGGTCAAGGTTTTATGTTCGAATCTCACTCCCACACCCACTTCATCGAGTGTGTGGAGCAGAGGGTCAATTGCCAGGTTGAAGAGCGTGGGAGACAACGGGTCACCCTGTTTGACCCCGATGCCTAACCTGATCGGCCCCGTGCGGCCCTCCGCGACCTTGATTCTTGTAGTGCAGCCTTTGTACGAGTCCTTAATAAGGCGCACTAACAAGTCGTCAACTCCGTTATGTTTCAAGACAGCAGGTGTTGGTGAGACACCGAGTCAAAAGCCTTGGCGAAATCCATAAACACCACCGCCAGAGGGCTCTTGTCTCTTTTACTGGCATGCATCAGACCGTCCAAAATCAAGGGGTTTTCGGCGCACCAAGGCTTTGGGACAAAGCCCCGCTGCCCAGGATGCAACCTACACGCCTCCATCAATCGCTTGTTCAAAATACCCGAGAACACCCTCAGCATCGGGGGACCGACGGTAATCGGTCTCCACTGGGAGATGTTCCCCAACTTCCTGCGGTCAGTCGTCTTGGGAATCAGTGTCGTTCTGTTACTCTTGAGGATGCCAGGGATCCTGCCGTTTAGTAACATGGCCGTGAACAGGGCCGCCATTCTCTTGCCACTCGGATCCCAACTCATCAGGGAGGCCTTAGACTGTCCGGTCCCGTCGCGCTCTTTGCCTTAACCCTTCCAAGCGCTGCCTTGACCTCAACCTGTGTGATCGGAACCTCGAAGACAGAGTTGTCGGCCAGTTGTCCAGACCGGAACTGTCTAAGCAATGTGTACCTGTCTACTGACTCCCATTTTCCACGATACTCCATTTCCACTGCCTCCACCGGGATTTCACACATGTTAGAGCTGCCCCCATCGAGGATGAGACTGACCAAGCCGGGTCTATCGGAATCAAACAGGGTCTGATGGCACCTCCTGCTCGCCTTCCTGGACCGTCTTGGCAGAAAGGTCTTTCTCCGTGTCCCAGACAACTTCGTATGAAGGACGGCTCAGACTATCTCTGAGCCGTCCTTCCGCTCCGGTAAAGGCCTCGTCGACATTTGGCGGACTGCGAAGGGCCTCGACCCGAGGCTTCCACAAGTCTGCCCTCACCTGAGGTGCCTGACCCACTCTAAGCAACTGTCTGTACTTATACCTCAGCTGCTTCTTGGAAAAACCCTTGAGGACCGCTCCTGCTTCGGCCAAGAACCCAGGGCGACCACCGGACGTCGCCATCATGGACTTCAGGGTCTCGACCTGCGCAGGGAGCCAGCACGCGTCGGCTCCCTTGTCCCCTTCCTTCCTCAGGGTTTCCATTTTCTGCAGCTTAACGTAATGATGGAGATGCTTTATCCTCATGTGGACCGACAGCCCTCTGTCCGAGGAAAAGCACTTAGTACAGTAGCTGCATGACGCGGGGCCTACCGTAGCAGACTTCAGTTGCCTGGGGAGGCCACACCTTGGAAAGTGACCCACAATCGGCCTGGGCCTGCTACCAGTCTTTCCACATCTGTCACAAGCAAAAGCCACCCTAAAGCACTTATGCCTGATCTTGAAGTGTTTCGCCGCCCGGAGGGCCGTGCCCAATGTGTCACCACAGAGGACACAGGCAGAAGCGACAAAGGGGATCCTGATGCCCACCGATACCGTCTTGTGTAACCCACCTTTGGCCCTGCCCCCACCGGCTTCAACGTTCAAAGGAATCTTCTTGGGATCCGTACCCGCGAAGAAGACGCTCCTCTTTGTCAGAGGCTCAGTGAAGACTCTCCTAATGAGGAGGCCAAGACACCTAGCACCAGCGGTCGGAGGGGCCACCGGGGAGGCCACATACTGCGGAGACCACGGGGATGGACCCCCCAGTCATGAACCTCCTCCTAACCAACTGGAGCAACCGCACCTTAACCGGGGAGACCCTGCTCACTAGCAACCTGCTAGTCCCAGCCAGGGCTCGACTACCGGTTGGGTGTCGAATCTGAGACGGTGAAGGTGAGGTGGCTTGCGTCACGCTCACCCCCGGTCGGGGAGATCCCCAGAGCGGAAGAGGAGTCCTGCGATACATCATGCTGCGAAATAGTGGTGGCGAGTCTTACACTCTGGCCCACACACTGATTCAGGGACAATGTTTGTCAGGCTGAAACGCTGCGCTGCTCGGGGGTTGCCTGATGGCGGGTCTTTCACCTTGATCCACTCAGCTGCAGACGCAGTTATCATACACAAACACCCACCTGAGACCTTTCGAATACAGTCTCGAAGGGCTTCACAGTTGCACCGAAAACACCACCACACTCCGGTTCCTCCACAGCCAGTTAGCCCAGGGCCCAACTCGAGAGGCCCCCGATTGCGGCTGACAAGCATGCGACACGGACAACTGGGGAGTCAAGCTGAAGCGGCCACACCCATCGCCGCACGGGAGTCCCAGGCGAAGGAGCCCCAAACAGACCTGACTGCGACCACACTACGGGTACAACACCAACGGTAAGCCCTGATTAGCCAGCGCACACGCGACGCAGAAGTCCAGAGGGCCCATAGGCTCCCCAAACAACAGCGCCCGCATACGTCGATCGCACAGGCGCCCCTGGCGAAGCACCGCAGTAAGGTCGCGTTATCCACCCACCCGGCCCAACTCAAAGAGACCAACCTCCCCCGACCGGTGCCTGCATAGCCCAACGAGCCTGGGAGACCGTCAGGACCCCCAGACCATCAAGCCAAACAAGCGAGCCAAAGAAGCGTCCCCAAGCGAAGTAACCCGCAGCGGGAGCCAGTGCACCTCTGGACCTTCATCGGAATATAACCCCACCCCGGGCCCAACTCAAGGGGAACGGTCCCATCCAACCGGAGCCCAAGCGAATAGACCCACTCGTGGGACCCTAAAGCCCCACAAGCAGCCCAAACACTTGAGCGAGTCAGATAGGTGCCCCCAAGTGAAGTAACCCGCGGCAGAATCACTACTCCTTAGCCAGATTAAACGTTCAAGTTTGTCGCCCTTACCTGACCGCACAAGGATTGGCGACCCCCGTGAGGGCCCAACTCAAGAAGGCAGACCCGCCCGAACCCGTATGACAAGCACAGACAGGCAACAGGGAGCCGTGAGGCACATATTAAAATGTACTTAACTTTCAGGTCCGGGGGGTCCGCACGTTGGTTTTGGGGGGACGCGCTGCGGCTAGACAGCTTGTGCCGCCCCTCTTATTGACCACAAGAGCGGAGGAACCGTCCACCAGACACCGGCACTAGGCCGGGGCCGGCAGGGACCCTCCATGGTGGTCATTACCTTAGGGTCAGGGTGTCGGATGTGCGGTTATGTAACTAATGTTCGTGTTGTTGTCAGTGTTCTAACCGTTTTTGGGAGTGTGCTGTCTGAGCCCCAGCACGTTGCGCCTCCCGATCTCAGACGGGCCCGCAAATGGACGTGCCAACCACCAAGCCCCGACGTGACGTCAGGCCGGCAGCGGCCCCCCAAGCGGGCTCCGTGTTCCAACCTCCAGCAATAGGAACTTATCGACACTTACCGCCCAAAGTGTTTTATAGCTCGCTGTTGTCCTGGGTAAATGTAACCCCTCTTTGTTCAATGAGGTTACAAGTAGTAGTAATAGATTCTAGGAAGTCGCTCATGGAGCCCGGGATGGAACATTGAACACACTCACACAAAATTGAGTTTTCAAAAATTTATTCTTAGTCATCAATAAGAACAATATGACAACAAGACAACAATATTATTCATTGAATAAGGAAAATAATAAAGTGCGCATGAAAGTAAAATAAAAAAAAAAAAGTGTCATTTGTTGTTGTGTTAAGTCTGTGTTGTTTTTTTCTTTATTATGAGCTCAGTTTTTATTTCGTTGGGGCCCTTTAATCTGCGTGCACCTCAATGTCCTACCACACTGCAGGTAAGGAAGGTAAGTTATCCGTTGTGCATCAT